>JASDQU010508819.1:2225-33493 GCA_032191745.1 Picea mariana | reverse complement strand
ATCAGGTGGGAGAAAAAGCCTGGTAAGATTTAAAGTTTTGGTGCACACAAATTTTGGAAGGCCCTAAATATAGTAATTATGGTCACAAGAAATGTTACCTGATGGCAGCTCAAGGTTTTTGATGTTGACACTCGAAATTTCAACACTAGGCAATGAATGCATCCTCTGATAATACTGTTTGGCCAAACCTTTTCTGAAGTGTAAGTAGTTCAATTCAGGTTGTAAATCAATTTATGGGAATCTGCATGATTTGGGGTAATCCAGTCCAAAACTGTTATGGACCAACGCATTGAGAATGGTAAAAGGTCAATGAATAACAGTCCACTTCAAGGGGGAAACCTTCTTTTACAATATAGTCAATGTATAAGATGAGATAAGATGATCCTAAGACTAGGTCTCCTTGGTATATAAATAGGAGACGAAGGGTACAATTATAATGAAAGGATACAATTAAGGGTTCTAGCCGACCTACTAATATAACACTAGAAATGTAATAATTCATTATATAGAACTTAATAAGGGGTTTAATACTTAACATGGGCTTTGTCTAGGGTGTAACATGCCCCTCACCTTCAAACAAGTGTTGTCCTTAATGCTTGACGAATTGCAGGTGTTTCTGCATGAAGAACTCATCTTCCCATGTCGCCTCTTCCACTGGTAGGTTCTTCCATTTGACGAGGTACTCAGTGATTGCTTGATTTCCCAGTTGCTTAATCCTTGTTTCAAGGATTGTTTCTGGTTCTAGTATGATTTTCCATTCTTCATTAATCTATGGTAAAATAGTTTGGACTAGGATCTTGTCATCGATTACCCTCTTTAAGCAAGAAACATGGAAGACTGGATGTACACGTGAAGATGGAGGCAACTCTAATTTGTAAGCTATACTTCCAATCCTTTGCAACACCTTATAGGGGCCATAATATTTGAGTGTTAATTTATTGTCCTTCTTTTGTTGCTTGAGGGACATCTGTTTATATGGTTGTAAGCTCAAAAATACCCAATCCCCCACTTCAAATTCCCTTTCATTGCGATGTTGATCTACTTGTTGTTTCATCCTATTTTGTGCCATGGCCCATAACCAAGTTGTCCTTCAATAGTTTGAGAACCTCTTGTTGGTGCCCTATGTGGTCCTCCATTGCTTTAACCTTTACAGTCCCTTTCAAGGACGATGTGATGGATGGAGGATGATATCCATAGAGTGCCAAAAATGGGGACATTTTTGATGAAGTATGGAAGGATGTGTTGTACCACCATTCTGCCAAGGGCAATCACTTGACCCATTGTGTTTGTTTATCAGATGCAAAGCAACAAAGATATACTTCTAAACATTTATTCACAATATTAGTTTGCCCATTGGATTGAGGATGGTAAGATGAGCTATGAGCCAATTGAGTAGCTAAACAAGAAAATAATTCATTCCAAAATTTACCAATGAAAATTGGATCTCTATCACTTACAATAATCTTGGGGACTCCATGTAGCTTTGAATTGTTTCCATGAATGTTGCGGCTACTATACTTGCTTTAAAGGATGAGAAAGAGAGCAAAAATGGTCAATACTTTATCAGTCGATCCACTACTACCATGATGATAGTCTTTCCTTCAGATTTGGGTAAACATGTAATAAAATCCATTGAAACTTCTTCCCAATGTTGACTTGGTATAGCTAATGCTTGTAAGATACCTAACGTCTTGATTGTCTCTCCCTTACTCCGTTGGAAAACCACACATTCAGTCACAAACTTTTGAACATCAATTTTAAGACCTTCCTAGAAAAAACCCTTCTTGATCTTGTGGTAAGTTTTCAAGAATCTTGAATGTCCTCCTATAGGAGAAGTGTGCAATTCTAGAAGGACCTTCTGCTTGAGTTGGGAACTCTTACATAAATATAGGCGATCATGATATCATAGAAAATCATTCTTCCATACAAATTTATCTAATGACCTAGGGTCCTCTTGTAGTTGTTGAATGATCTTGCATACCTCTTGATCTTGCTTCCATTCTATCCTTGCTTCTTCCACCCAATCAAATTACGAAAGAAAAATAGTACATAGTGAACCCTTTGTTTCTTCTTCTTTCCTTGAAAGTGCATCTGCCACAATATTAGGTTTTCTTTTTTTGTATATAATTTCAAAGACATAACCTAGCATCTTTGTAACCCATTTTTATTGCTCTTATGAAGATAATTGTTGCTCCAAGAAGTACTTCAAACTATCATGATCTGTTTTTACTTTGAAGCGTCTTCCTATCAAGTAAGGGAACCATTTCTTAACTGCATGTAGTATGGCCAACATTTCTTTTCATAAATGGGTTTGAGTAAGTTTTTGCCTTTACGTTGGCTGCTTTCAAAGGCAAGGGGTCTTCCTTCTTGCATTAAAATTCCACCAATACCATGGCGTAACTCATCACACTCCACAATAAATGTTTTTTTGAAGTCAAGTGTGGCCAGGACAGGAGTTGTACATAGCCTCCTTAAGTTTTTCAAAAGCTTTGGTTGCTTCTTGAGTCCAAGAAAATGCTTCCTTCTTTAATAATGCTATTATAGGTGTTGCTATTTGACCATAGTTCCTACAAACTTGCGGTAATAGCCTATCAATCCTAAAAATCCTCTAAGTTTCTTCAAGGTTTTAGGAATTGGTCATTCCCTCATAGCTTTAATTTTGTTAAGGTCCACTTTTACACCTTCATGAGATACCATATGACTCAAATATTCCACTTCTTGAACCCCAAAGGCACACTTGGAAGGCTTTGCATAAAGTTGTTTCTCTTCCAATAGTTGTAATACTTTGTCAACATGTTGTACATGTTCTTCCCAAGATTTGTTGTAGATTAGTATGTCATAAAAAAATACTAACACAAATTTTCTAAGGAAGGGTTTCAAAATAGAATTCATCAAGCTTTGAAATGTTGAAGGTGCATTAGTAAGTCCAAATGGCATAACCAAAACTCATAATGACCTTCATGTGTTCTAAAAGTTGTTTTGGGAATGTCTTCCTGCCTCAATCTGATTTGATGATATCCTAAACGAAGATCCAACTTAGTAAAGAAAATTGCTCCATGCAATTCATCTACTAAATCATCAATGACAGGAATAGGTCTTTGATAGTCATTTTGTTGAGATGTCTATAATATAGACACATACACCATGAACCATTCTTTTTCGTAACCATCACCACTAGTGAAGAGAAAGAACTTTGGCTAGGTTGAATGATGTCGGCTTCTAACATTTCTTGGATCATATGCTCAATCTCACTCTTCTATGCATATGGATACTTGTAAGGCCTAATGTTAGGTAGTACACTTCCTAGTTGCAAATGAATAGCATGGTCATGATCTCAAGCAGGTGGAAGATCCTTACGCATTTCTCCAAGTACCTTGGAATAATTGTTGATAACTATTTGGAGATCCAATGAAGCAAAGGATATAGATGTTTGAACATCTAGTGAGCACAATTGTGCAATTACACCATGGTGTTCCTTTTTGAGTAATTTTGTCATGCAATGAGCTTATCACATTAGAGGGTTTTCCTTGGATACCTCTAAGCTCAATTTCTTTGTCGTCTAAGGAAAATCTCATGAAAAGGTCTTGAAAAGTAAGGGCCATTGTTCCCAATGATTATAACCAATGGACCCCTAATACAACATCAACACCACCCATTTGGATGGAAATCATGGGACTATCCAATAAATACTCCCCCATATAGAGTTAATACAATGGCACTTCCCTAAACAATTTATGGTACCTCCATTTGCAATCATTACTTGAAACTCTAGTCCTAGAAATACAAAACAATTGAGACTTTTTGCTAATTTGTAATTGATGAAGTTATGGGTAGTACCAAAATCAATCAACATTGTTACCTTTTTCTTTTTGATATATCCTTCTATCTTGAGGGTTTGTGGAGTATTGATGTCGGCCAATGCATGACAAGATATTGTTGGAGTGGTCTCTCCTAGATCTAGATCTTGTGATGGTTCCAATTCTTGATCTTCTTCCTCTTCACAATCCATATAGAATAATTTCTTCTCACCACATTTATGCACCTTACTGTACTTGTTGTCACAATTGAAACATAGTCCCTTTGCTCTTCTTTCATCCATTTGTTGAGGTGTCAACCTTGTCGATTGAGTGAGGTTAGGAGAGAGAACATGGTGCTCTCTATAGTAGTTAGTGGCCACTCTTCTAGTAGCCACATTTTTATTTTCCACTTTCCTTGCCATACTGAAAGCTAGCTCTAGGGATTTAGGTTTGAGGACACACACCTCATGTTGAATGTTTTCCTTTAAAGTGCCCATAAAGAGATTTAAAAAATTATCCTCAAGAATGTTCTGTACCCTGAGATTAAGCTTTTGGAATTGTTGAATGTGCTTTGTAATTGGACCTTTTTGCAGAAGATTTATAAATTGACTAAAGAATGTGTTGCTCTTAATATCCCCATAATGTAATATCAATTCATCTATAAAAATGGACCAAGAGATCATAGAATTTGTTTTCTTTCACAAAGCCATCGATTTTTACTTTGTTCACAAAGCCATTGATACCAAACAAATTGATCATTTTCTAAATACAAGGATGCAATAGGTACCTTTTGTAAGCTTGGCAATTGGTGTAGATAAAATAACTGTTCCATCTGAAATATCCATGTTATAGGATCTTTACCATCAAACTTCCTCAAATCGATCTTTGGAATGAAGTAGTTCCTTGGTGTCGCATTGAAACCTCGATGATGTGGATCTTGAAGTGATGAATAATCATGACACTGGGAGTCAATCTTTATTTCCTCTACATTTTCATGGTTTCCTTGCATTTTGATATCTCCTTTAGGGAGTCTCTCATCTAGAGTATGTAAGATCATGGAAGACGTGAATTTTTGCAATTCTAACATCTTCTTTTCCATATGCTCCCGATTTTCATCCATCTTCTTTTCCATCTCTTTCCTATTTCCATCCATCTTTTTTTCCACCTCATCCATATTCTTTTCCACCTTTCCAATCTGGTGAAAAATTTCTTCTCTTTTTTCTTGAGTCATGGTCGAGCTCTCTGGAGGTTTATTTGTTGAAGTAAATTTTGGAGGAACCTTTGGAGCCATGTGAGAAAATAATAATTCTCCTCTTTTTCCTCTTTATCACAAATTTTGAATCATCAAAAATAAATCTTTCAATCAAAAGTTATGCCAATTGTAAGTTATGTACCTTTCTGTGAATTTTCCTAAACCCAACAAATAAACCACAATCTATTTCTGATTTTTAGTTACAACTAGGTTATTTTCACAAATAAATTTGCACAACAGAAAACTAATAACCAAGAACTTAACAACAAAAGAAAACAACAATCACATCACATGTACACTAATATTTTTGGACAAATAGTCCCTAGAAAAACCCTGGAGGGAAAACCAATGCAACAGATTTGTGGATTTTATTATTAGCAGCAGAAATATGGAGATCTCTTACAAAGAATTTTGACCCAGCCAAATCACCGAGTAAACCCTCATTTTTTCACCTCTACGGCATTAGTATGGCCTCTCCCCATGTCCTTGAACCAGAAGGACTCAGTATTTGCCTCTGCTAGAGCCTCTGCGTCACCCTATACGGCGGCTCTCGGATCTTAAGATAGTGGTCTCTGCCAAGCTAAAGAAGTGTGCCAATATCCCTTAAGAATCCTCCTCTGTCTCCTTGCAATTTCTCTCCAACAAACCCTAGGCAAATCCCTTCACTCCAATGAAATTCGCCCTCTCTCTCAGATGAATAATGCACCCTCCTAGTCAAATCGATTCCTTATACTTCCATGAGCAAGCGAAACCCTAATCTCATAAGGATAGAGGGATGAGATTAAATCTTCCTCCAAGATGGATGGCTAAGATTAAAACATCCATCACTTAGATTATTTTTCACTTTAACCTTAGAAAAGGTTCTCAATAAAGTCAATTGAAGAATATAACACATTGATAGTCCTTTTCCTAGGTTAGACTTATGGAAAAGTTTAATTAATCAACTTGACTAATGTTTCATTGTCCCCCACCATGCTATGACATGACAATGTGTGGAAGACCTTCCTTACTACATTCTCAACACTTTCAAACCCTAATTTGGAGAATGTTTGGATGGCTGACCTTTGTCTTGATATATATCTGAAATTTGAACCCTTGTGAGTCTAAAATTTCACCTATAGTACTTTGATATGACTTCTTAAACTCCTAAAATTTCACAGTTTGAACCTCAATGATAAAAAGTTATAGCCAAAATACCAAAATGTCTTGTTTAAAACTAATTTTAGGATTAGTAAAGAACCACAACTTCCATAAGATATATCTCACAAATTATTATGATTCAAAATCTGAAAATTTGTCCACATGTAATTAAATATGTCTCCTCCAGACTCTAAAATTTTCAGAGTCTAAAACCTCACTAAAAAAATTTTATAGAAAAAATAAAAAGATGACTTGTTTGAGACTAATTTCGGTACTAGTCAAACCCTAACTTCCACAGGGCATATCTCTGAAACTATAACGAACCAAAACCTAAAATTTTTACAACATGTTCTTTGATATCTTTCCCGAGTCTCCTCAAAATTTCGTTGTCTGAAACATCCTAGAAAAAAAAGTTATAGCGAAAATGCCAAGATAATTTTCTTGAAGCAGCAAAACCCTAGGATCGATGCTCTAATACCAAATGTTATGGACCAATGCCTTGAGAATAGTAAAAAGTCAATGAAAAAAAGTCCACTTCGAGGGAGAAACCTTCTTTTACAATATAGTCAATGTACAAGATGAGATAAGATGATCCTTAGACTAGGTCTACTTGGTATATATATAAGAGACAAAGGGTACAATGAAGGGTTCTAGCCAACCTACTAATATAACACTAGAAATATAATAATTCAATATCTAGGCTTAATAAGGGGTTTTATACTTAACATGGGCTTTGTCTAAGGCTTAACAAAAACCCATTAATTGGTGAATTATCGTTGTTAAAATTAATGCAGCTACAAGAGCCATTCTTCGGGAGGATGGAAAAGACCCTAGTTGAGATCTAGGGGCCCCAGTACACTCCTGGGGTTCTTGGTCTGGGACCAAGTAGTTAGAGCCATGGCAAAAAACCCTAGTTGGGCCCCCAGTGTATTGTTGGGGTTCTTGGTCAAGGACCAAGCAGTTTGATGGTATAAGTCCCTAGATGTGCTCTAGGGCCCCTGGATGTGTTCCAGGGAATCCTTGCTCAGCGCTTGGATTGATCCTTGGTTGTGTACCTCGGTGGTTAAGACCCTGGCTGTGATCTAGGGCCCCCAGATGTGTTATGGGGTATCCTAGTTTGGGACCAAGCAGTTTCTTGGTTAAGTACCAAGCAAAGATGATGTGTGACCTTCTTCTCTCCCGAGATGGTCCATGTGACCTAGGAGTAGTTAAGAAGAAGGGCATGATCACATCATTAACCCTCCTCGTATACTGGGATGATAAAAGCTTATAAGTTATATCATGAGACTCAAGTGGACATTCTGTCATTAAAGAAGAACTTAACTTTTGACTTTGTCTTAGTGTTTATTAATGAAACCCCCCTTTGCTTGAGTTATGTCGCCCCTATTTGTTGATGACGTATTGGTTCCTTCCTAAAGAAAAGTTGGTCGCTTTTATCTTGAAACCCCTCTCATTGACTTGTCTTATTTCAATGATTGACTTTTTAATTTGTCATTTAATATTTTAAATATTAAAATATTATTTGTTATTTGTTAGGTATTAAACCTAACCGTAAATTTATGGCAAGTAATCTAAACTTGCTAGCCCTAACCTACCTACCTAAAACTATAAAAAGGAGTGACCTATTCCTCACTTGACATTCACTCACTCTCTTAGTCGAGTTTTAGAATGAGGTATTTCTGCAGCTCTTCTTGATCAGGTTGCTAAGTGGTTGCGGCTCTTCTGGACAGGTCTCTCAACTCGTATGTGTATTTTTGGTCTGCTCCAACCACCGTGGGTTTTATCCCTTTCAGCCTTGTTCTGTTTGGCTTGTTGCTAACCTAAAAAGGTCTTCCCCACCCAGCCATAAAGGGTGTTCTTTTGATGTTCAGGTGCCTTCTTATTGTGCCACCATTACTGCCTTATTTTGTGTTGCCTTGCTGCCTTAATGGTGCCGCCTTAACCTTCTGCTAGTGTCGCACTTGTATGTTGCCTCTCCTTGTCTGCAAGTAGCCCTAGTACCTTGAACAGGGTTTGTTAGGGCTACCCTGGAACTACTAGTATTTTTGTTTTCTGTTGTAGAATTTTTTGTGTTTCCTAGGATGAAAATATTAAGGTTGTTTGTGGCCTCTTTTCCAGCCACTAGGCTGGACAGTGGTGTCCTGTTTTTAGCCCTATTACTTGACAATGGCATGGCCTTTTGATTCTCAGTTAGATGGTTTGTTTTCTGGGGTACTACCCTAAAAGTTCTTCTTGGCAGTTGTCCTAATGATCATGATGAGATCTACCCTGAGGGTTTGATCCATGATCCCTTAAGCTTTTTCTGTGCATACATCAAGGAAGGTAACAACAACATATCCGGTAATTTTGTTCCTTGTTTAAGCTAAGGTAATAGTTAAGTAAATGTTTTGTTATTTACTGTTTTATGTTATTAGATTATGCATCAGAAATTTTAATGTCTTGTTGATCCTAAATTACAGTAGCTAATGTTTGGAAATTAAAAGAAAATATTTTTGTTTTAGCTAGCTATTGTTTTGCCCTTGAATTCTAACATGGTTTCAGAGCTTAGGGCTTGAAAAGAGCTCATTTGTGGTAGACTTTTGAGCCTGGGTAGATCCACTATTAAGGGTGTGTTTTTCAAATCAGCATTGAATTTGTTTTATATAAGATCTATCCTGTAAACAATTTTCAGTATTGTTTCATCTTCAGTCAAAGCAGAAGATAGGCTTGAAGGGACTTCAAACTTCAATGCCTGGAAGGCTAGGGTCTTTAATATCCTAGAAGAAAGTGATTTGGATGAGCTGGTTACCAGAGTGATGGAAGAACCTACTTCAAATGCAGGAAGAGCAATCTATAAGAAGAGGCAGGCCAAAGCCAAGAGGATCATTTTTTACTCAATTAAAGATAGTATGATGCCTCTTATTGCTCATGCTTTGATGCCTTAGCCAATTTGTATGAAAAGAAGGCCCCAACTCAGAAAAGGACTTTGAAGAAACAACTACGTACATTAAAGATGGGAAAGGATGAAACCATCTCTGCCTTCTTTTCCAAAATTTCTCAAACAAGAGATTAGCTTGCAGCAATTGGAGTTGCAGTAAATGATGATGACCTTGTACAAACAGCAGTAGATGGTATTACAAAATCATGGGAGACATTTCTCTCATCTGTAAATGGAAAAGAAGTTCAACACAACTTCGAGAGATTATGGCATGATTGCTTGGAAGAAGAGGACAGACTTAAAAACAAAAATGAACCCTCAATGGTGAAAGACCATGATCTTTCAGCCAAAGCCAAGAAATGGAAGAAGTTTCCTCGGCACAAAGGAAAAGATAAGAAACCTCAAGGTAAGCACTCTCACCCTCACTCTCATTTATCTAAAGTAAGATGATTTAACTGTAACAAGCTACTTCATTATGCAAAAGACTGCAAGAACCTTCCATGACATAAATGGAAAGGTAGGTTCCATGCTTCAGTTGCAACTGAGGAAGAAGAGCCTCAAAGAAAGAGAACCAGAGAATGGAAAGGCAGGTTCCATGCTTCAGTTGCAACTGAGGAAGAAGAGCCTCAAAGAAAGAGAACCAAAGTTGTTACTAAAGAACAAGAACAACGCAAAGAAAGTTATCTTGTTTAAGCTCTCTCCGGTGTTGTCACCAAATCAAAAGAAATTTGGTTAGTGGACAATGGGGCCTCCAAGCACATGACAGGTTTCAAATAGAACCTTGTGAACTACCGAGATAAGAAGTCCAATGTAAAAGTAGAATTGGGTGATGATGGCAATTATGCCATCAAAGGAGTTGGATCAACATCTTTTCAACTTCAGTCGGGTACTGTATTTCATGTTGAATAAATTCTTTATGTTCCTGGTTTAAAGAAAAATCTTATTTCAGTTCCAGTTCTAGAAAGTAAAGGGTACACAATAGCCTTCTCCAAAGCAAAAGCTCTTCTATGGCCCTCAAATGAAAGTATGAGCTCAACAATGATAATCGGAGCTCAAGAAGGTGGACTTTACAAAGTCACTGGTCAATTTATTCAAGCATTAACTCATGAGATAATAAACCCCTGCGAACTATGGCACAGAAGGTTTGGAAACCTCAACTATAATGCTCTCCCAGGTTTGCAAAAGATGGTAACAGGTATGCCAGTTTTTTCTTTTGAGCATGATAGTATTTGTAGAGGTTGTGCTCTTGGTAAAAATACAAAGAAAGCTTAGCCTCACAGTAATAGAAAAACTAATGGTATCTTAGATCCTATTCATTATGATCTCTGTGGACCTATGATTGCTCCGTCCATGAATGGTTTCCTTTATTATATCATTTTTATTGATGACTGCTCTCGTAAAACCTGGATTTATTTTCTGAAAACTAAAGATGAATCCTTCAGTAAATTTCAGGATTTTAAGAATCTTGTTGAGAATTAGACAGGTAGACATATCCGTGTTTTCAGAATAGACAATGGAAAATAGTTTGACTCCCACAAGTATGATGATCTTTGTTGGGCTTCTGGGATTAAGAGGAAGTTGACCTTGCCTTATAATCCCCAGCAGAATGGGGTTGTAGAAAGAAAGAACGGGACAATTTGTGAGGCAGCCAAGGCTATGATGTATGATAAAAATCTTTCGTTGTCTCTTTGGGCCGACGCTGCAAGTACTGTTGTCTATATTCAGAACAGGTGTCCTCATAAAGCCCTAGAAGAGAAAACTCCAGAAGAAGTCTTCACGGGTAAAAAGCCTTCAGTGGATCATTTGAGAATTTTTGGTAGTCCTGTCTACATACATGTACCAAAAGAAAAGAGGACTAAGTTAGAACCCTCTAGAAAGAAGTACTTTTGTGGGGTATAGTGAGACCTCGAAAGCTTATCGAATCTATGTGCCAGGGCAAAAGTATATAGAGGCCAATAGAGATGTGACCTTCCATGAGGAAGTTGCTTGTCGTCGTTCTAGAGAACTTCCCTGTGATACAAAGGAGCAGGAAGCTCCATCTCCAAAACCTTCAGATTCACAACTTTCAGATGAGCAAAGAGAGGAGGCCAGAGAGCCTTCAGTAGACCCCATAAGGGATTCTATTGAGTTTCCCCTAGAGAAACTCCTGCCAAAAGGAAGCCAGCATGGTGTCATGAAATTTTAAAGGAAACAGAAAAACATGCAGCACTTAAAGGTACTTTCAGAGAAAGAAAGAAACCAGATAAGTACTCAGGTTTGATAGCTCAGTTGAATCTTGTGAATGACTCTGAACCTTCCACTTTTGATGAAGTTGTCAAACATAAAGTCTGGAAGGATGCCATGATAGAAGAATACGAGTCAATATTGAAGAATGATGTATGGGAAGTGGTCCCAAGACCTCAAGGAAAATCAGTAGTAACCTCTAAATGGATTTACAAAATAATGCATGCAGCAGATGGCAGTGTTGAAATATTTCAAAGCTAGATTTGTGGCTCGTGGTTTCTCTCAGAAAGAGGGAATTGATTATGATGAGATTTTTGCTTCTGTTGCTAGGTATACTTCTATCAGAGTCATCATTTCTCTTGCTTCAGTCTTTAATTGGAAACTTCACCAAATGGATGTTAATGTTGATTTTTCATTAAGCTAGGCTCAAGCATGAAGTTCATTCCAATTTTAGCATTTTACTTGAACCATAGACAATTGCAGTTACACCATAAACAATTTGTTGCAGTAAGAAACACCATGCACAAGTACACAAGAAGTATCCTGGGAAACCCTTCTCAACAAGGGAAGAAAACCCAGCCAATCCTTTGCTATATTCTTCAAGAGAAAGACCTCCCACACCATAAACCTAGCACACAAAAGGGTGTTCACAAAACCTAGAAGACTAGCACCCAAGAGAGGTGTGCACTTCATCCCTAGAATAAGTGCTTGCTGAAATTTCCAAACTCACATGTGTGTTGTGATTCCTCAATGGGGAATTTACCTTTATTTATATTAGACTGGACATATCAAAAGTAGTGTCTATTGGCACAACAGGGCCGACCTCAATAACTCACAATATAATTAATAACTACCATATTAATTATCTTTTATATTAATTATCTTTCACTTTATGGTGGGGCCGACCTGTACCCTTTACATCATAAATAGGGTTACAAGTAAGTTTGACTCTTGGACAATATAGTAAGGGATCTCATACACCCACTAGTGCTCAGCCACTAGGGTCACATCCATCTGTGCTCAGCCACAGGGACATCCACATCTCTATCTCACTGCATCTCACAAGAGAATCACACTCACTAGTGCTCATCCACTAGGATCAGGTTCACCTGTGCTCAGCCACAGGCATGTCCTACTCAACAGATCTCTTTCTCATTGTATCTCACAGGAGAATCATCTGGAGTATCACAGCATCTCAACTCTCTGCACAGAGAAGACCAAAACATCGTTTTATCTCCGTCTCAGAGAGAACGACACACCCAACTCATGGGCTTCCTCACCCCACATAGGGGCACACAACATTCCATCTCCGTCTCAGAGAGGAATCACACACCCAGCTCATGGGCTTCCTCAGCCCACACAAGGGCACACAACGTTCCATCTTCGTCTCAGAGAGGAACCACACACACATCTCATGGGCACACCCAACTCATGGCCTCTCTCTTAGGTTGACTCACTCAGTCTGTGTCCTAGAGGATGTCTCACACAGCTATAATCATCAATAACACTGATTTTCTCAATGGTGAAGTTGAGCAAGAGGTTTATATCGAGCAGCTTGAGAGTTTTGTGATCCATAGGAAGGAATCCCATGTCTGCAAACTCGAGAAATCCTTGTATGGATTGAAACAAGCTCCAAGAGCTTGGTATGGAAGAATTGACGGTTTTCTTCAAAGTCTTGGGTTCCCCAAGAGTATAGCAAATTCTAATCTCTATATAAAGATTGTGAAGAATCATCCTGTTATCTTGGTTTTATATGTGGATGATTTGTTCCTTACTGGGGAGGAACATCTGATAGCTTAGACTAAGAGGGAGCTATCACTAGAGTTTGAAATGAAGGACTTGGGTCTTATGCATTACTTTCTTGGTTTAGAGGTATGGGAGAAACATGGTGAGATATTTCTCTCACAAAGTAAGTATGCAGTTGATGTGCTTCACATATTTGGGATGCTGGACTATAAGTCCATGACCACACCTATGATTTCTAACCTGAAGAAATTACATGATCAAGCTACAGGTTCAGATCCAAAAGACCCTACAATATATCGTCAGATTATTGGGTCCTTGATGTATCTAGTACATACCAGACCAAACATTTGTTATGCAGTAAATGCCCTCAGTCAGTTCATGTGTAATCCAAAACACATTCATATGATTGTTGCTAAACATATTCTCAGATATGGCCAAGGGACTATAGCTTACGGACTCATATACACTTCTAGTGGAGGTGTAATGCTTCATGGCTATACAGATTCAGATTGGATGGGCAATACAATGGACCGGAAGAGCACTTCCAGATATTGTTTCAGTTTGGGTTCAACTATGATCTCCTGGTCCAACAAGAAACAGGGCTCCATAACCCAAAGCACTACAGAGGCAAAATACATTGTTGCAAGTGTTGCTAATAGATAAGCAGTGTGGCTCAGAAAGCTACTCTCATATTTGTTCAGTGTTGAGTTGGAACCCACAGTAATTCACTGTGATAACTAGAGTTGTATAAAGCTCTCTGAGAGTCTTGTGTTTCATGACAGATCAAAACACATTGAGATAAGATATCACTATGTTCGGGACATGGTGCAGAAGAAAATTCTCAGTATTCAGTATGTTCTGACAACGGAACAAACTGCAGATATTTTGACCAAGCCCCTATCGTTGACAAAGTTTGTATACTTTTGAGACAAGCTTGGTGTTGCTGAGAATGCCTCTCTTGTTGAGAGGGAGTTAAAATTAATGCAGCTGCAAGAGCCATTCTTCGAGAGGATGGAAAAGACCCTAGTTGAGATCTAGGGCCCCCAGTACACTCTTGGGGTTCTTGGTCTGGGACCAAGCAGTTAGAGCCATGGCAAAAGACCCTAGTTGGGCCCCCAGTGTATTGTTGGGGTTCTTGGTCAAGGACCAAGCAGTTTGATGGTATAAGTCCCTAGATGTGCTCTAGGGCCCCTGGATGTGTTCCAGGGAATCCTTGCTTAGCGCTTGGATTGATCCTTGGTGGTTAAGACCCTAATTGTGATCTAGGGCCCCCTGGGGTATCCTGGTCTGGGACCAAGCAGTGTCTTGGTTAAGTACCAAGCAAAGATGATGTGTGACCTTCTTCTCTCCCGGGATGATCCATGTGACCTAGGAGCAGTTAAGAAGAAGGGCATGATCACATAATTAACCCTCCTCGTATACTGGGATGATAAAAGCTTATAAGTTATATCATGAGACTCATGTGGACATTCTGTCATTAAAGAAGAACTTAACTTTTGACTTTGTCTTAGTGTTTATTAATGAAACCCCCCTTTGCTTGAGTTATGTCCCCCCTATTTGTTGATGACGTATTGGTTCCTTCCTAAAGAAAAGTTGGACGCTTTTATCTTGAAACACCTCTCATTGACTTGTCTTATTTCGTTGATTGACTTTTTGATTTGTCATTTAATATTTTAAATATTAAAATAGTATTTGTTATTTGTTAGGTATTAAACCTAACCCTAAAGTTATGGAAAGTAATATAAACTTGCTATAGCCCTAACCTACCTACCTAAAACTATAAAAAGGAGTGATCTATTCCTCACTTGACATTCACTCACTCTCTTAATAGAGTTTTAGACTAAGGTATTTTTGCGGCTCTTCTTGATCAGGTTGCTAAGTGGTTGCGACTCTTTTGGACAGGTCTCTCAGCTTCTCCTATGTGTATTTCTGGTCTGCTCCAGCCACCGTGGGTTTTATCCCTTTCAACCTTGTTCTGTTTGGCTTGCCACTGACCTTAAATGGTCTTTCCCAACCAGCCATAAAGGGTATTGTTTTGTTGTTCGGGTACCTTCTTATTGTGATGCCATTGTTGCCTTAATGGTGCCGCCTTAACCTTCTGCTGGTGCCACCCTTGTATGCTACCTCTACTTGTCTGCAAGTAGCCCTAGTACCTTGAACAAGGTTTGTTAGGGCCCCTGGAACTGCTAGTATTTTTGCTTTTTGCTGTAGCAGATTTTGTGTTTCCTAGGATGAAAATATTAAGGTTGTTTGTGGCCTCTTTTCCAGCCACTAGGCTGGACAGTGGTGTCCTGTTTTTAGCCCTGTTACTTGACAGTGGCATGGCCTTTTGATTCTCAGCCAGCTGATTTGTTTTCTGGTCTACTACCCTAAAAGTTCTTCTTGCCAGTTGTCCTAATGATCATGATGAGATCTACCCTGAGGGTTTGATCCATGATCCCTTAAGCTTTTTCTGAGCATACATGAAGGAAGATAACAACAACATATCAGGTAATTTTGTTCCTTGTTTCAGCTAAGGTAATAGTTAAGTAAATGTTTTGTTATTTACTGTTTTATGCTATTAGATTATGCATCAAAAATTTTAATGTCTTGTTGATCCTAAATTACAATAGCTAATGTTTGGAAATTAAAAGAAAATACTTTTGTTTTAGCTAGCTACTGTTTTGCCCTTAAATTCTAACAACCGTAATCTAGTTCAAAACCCGTGTAGCAGATTCAATGTGATCAATGGTTTAAGAGTTTTACTGGAGCTCTTGTTTGAAAAGAGGTATAAGAGAAGCAAGCAGGGAGCTCCAATGTTAATACATTTTTGTATCAAAATGACCATATTTGCAATCAGATGTTAGTAAAATAAGTGGGACATTAAAGATAATGATAATAACTAGTGTTAACGTTAGTTAGATGGTTCGACCACATTTACCTTCTTAGGATACTTGAACCCTCTAGACCAAGATGGAGAGGCTCCAGGTTCGCTTGCTCGACAGCATGATCCATTGCAAGAGAACTTTGCTCACCACATTAGCCATGCCGAGTTTGCAGCTCACCCTTTCCTAGTCACGGTCATTTTTGGACTGGTTTTACTACTTCATCAAGTATGAAACTTCATTAATTCATCCATCGGTAGAGATCAAAACCCTAACCTTGCATATTGTTCCTTTAAGGCCATCGCCATTGCCTTGAACAGTTCCTCTTCGTGAGTCTATTGTTGGTTTGCTAAGGTTACATGTCTATTACAATCAATGGGCATCTCAATGGACAAGCTCTCAACATTCAGAACTCCTTGGATGCCCTTGGCCATCTCTTGTTGAACAAGCAAGAGTTGAACAGGATCATTAGGGAGGACATTTACAAATAGTACATTCACATCACTTGGATAAATTCATGTCGTGGGCTCAAATCCAAGATGGCCTTCTATGCAAAGCATTTCATGGAGATGAGAGATGGCCTCACTGTCAGACCAACCTATACAATTTACCATTGGATGCATGCCATCATGATCCCTGTCGGGCAATTTTGGGTTGTTTCTCATTAGCTTTGAGTGGAACCTAATCACCATAGTCCACAAGTAAACAAGGCTTTTCAAATCTACCACCTAAAGAGACCAAGATAGAGGAGCATTTCATTTTCTAATGCCCCATCTATTATGAGATCCAAAGTCAATACCATTGCCTTTTCACAGAGTCACAAAATTCCCTCTCCATCTTATTAGATATCTCGATCAACAGTGCTTGGCTTTATACATGACGGATGTTGATGTTTTTGTAGCAACGGGAGGTATTTCCTCCTGGACAACTTTTCTTAGAGAAGAAGATTCCAAGAAGTCAAAGGAAGACCATTGAACAGTTGAAGAACACCCCGAAAGAGAAGTCGGCCCACAGGAAAATAATAAAGTGGAAACAGAATTTCCAGGAAGAGAAGTCGGACCACATGAAAATAATAAAGTGGAAATAGAATTTCCAGAAAGAAAAGTCGGCCCCAGCTAAGTGACTGAACTAGTATAAATAAAGGTGACCCCTTGCTCATTTGAACACACACTCACTCATCCCATCGTCTCAGCTGAGAAGGAAAAGGAAGCGCAACTCTGGGGCAACCCTAGGAGACCCAACAACTGGGGTTCTTTGTGGTTTCTCTTCTGCGCTAAGTTGTGTTAGGGTTATGACATAGTTGTCTACCGTCGCTAAGGTTTGACAAGGAGAAGAGATAACTTCTTCTTATCAAGGTTTCTTCATTACTAGTTTTGCTCTTGTGAATAGAGTTTGTTCATGGTTGTATTATATTATCAGAAAGATTCTATCTAAGAAAAGTTGGTTGGGTTTTTCCTCAAGTTTGGGGTTTTCCCAAGATAAATCTTTGTGTCTTCTTGTGCTTGTCTATCTGCTTCTAGATCCTGCTTATATTTTCAGTATATGGTTATTGAATGTTAAATGAAGCTCAAAATACTCTGGTAAATCTATTGCTACTGAAAATTAATAAATTCTAACATGGTATCAGAGTTGAGGGTTAAAGCCAGATGACCTAGCGCAAGACACTAGCAAGATCAAAGATTGTCAGTCGTTGGGGTTTTCTAGTGCTAGCGTTGAGGAGAAAATTGCACTAGGCAACTCGCCAAACCCTAGCGTTGACCTTTTAAGAAGGTCGAAATTTCGGGATTTTTCAGGCCTAGGGTTTCTACTAGCGAAAATGATTACCAATCTGAGAGTTGAAGATAAGCTAGATGGAGCAGACAATTTCAGATCATGGAAGCATAGAATACTTCTCATCCTAAAAGAGAATGAGCTCTTGGATCATGTCAAGCAAGTTCTCCTAGAACCAAAAGAGGAAGAGTCCAAGGCAAGGTATAAGAAAAATGAGATGAAGGCCAAGAGGATCTTGACAGATTCAATAAAGGACCACTTGATTCCCAATGTATCAGAATTGAAGACACCAAAGGAGATGTTTGATGCCTTAACAAGACTATATGAAAGCAAGAATACAAGCATGAAACTAACTCTAACGCATCAACTCATAAACGTGATGATGAACAAGTCAAATACAGTTTCTACCTACTTCATGAAGATTTCTCAGATCAAGGATCAGCTAGCAGCTATTGAAGATTTAGTGGATGATGCAGAGCTTGTGACTACAACTCTAAATGGCTTTCCTTCTTCTTGCGACGCATTCGTTCATGGAATTTGTGCAAGAAAGAAATTGCCTAAATTTGACAAGCTATGGACAGACTGTGTCCAAGAAGAATCAAGATTGACATCCAAGATGCAGAAGACCAATGATGAAGAGAACCAAGCTCTTGTTTCTCATGTGAAGAAAAGGAAAGAAAAAAGAAACAACAGTCTGAAGAAAAATAGAAGATCAGTTCCAAATCACAAGAAGGATGTATATAAGATTAGATGTTTCAACTGTCAGAAGTTGGGACACTTTGCTTACCAATGTACTCAAGGGAAAGGAAAGAAAAAACATCATGCACATGCAGCAGATGGAGTCTACATCTCAGAAAAAGACAAGGGAAACAAAAGATGAAGAGTATGTCTTTGTCTCAGCTCTCACAGGTACCATCACTCAAGGAAGTGATATTTGGCTAGTGTACAGTGGTGCTTCCAAGCACATGACCAGGTTCTGAAATTCTATTACAAATTTGACAGAAAAGAGTTCATCCCTTCAGGTGGAACTTGGAGATGAGTCCAAGCATGCAGTAAAAGGAGTAGGAGAAGCCTCCTACCAACTTGATTTAGGTAACTCTATTTCAATAAAGGATGCATTGCTTGTACAAGGCTTAAACAAGAATCTTCTTTCTATCTCTGCTTTAGAGGATCGAGGATTCAGAGTAGCATTTGTTGATGACCAAGTCCTATGGCCTAAGGGTTTAAGTATAGAGTCAACTACTGTGATTGGTGTCCGAGAGGAAGGAATGTATAAATTAAAGGGACACCTAGCACAAGCCCTTGTACACAACAGTATTAGCTCTAGTGAGTTATGGCACCGAAGACTTGCTCACCTCAATTACAGAGCCTTCCCAATTTTGAGCAAGATGGTTACAGGTCTACCAAATATGTAGGTGGAGCATGATGGAGTATGCAAAGGATGTGCACTTGGCAAGAATGCCAAGGGAAGTTTTCAAAGCAATGACAATAGATCTAAGGGTATCTTGGACATTATACATTCAGATGTATGCGAACAAATGATGGTACCATCTCTAGGTAACTTTTTATATTATGTCATTTTTATTGATGATTTCTCACGTAAAACATGGATGTATTTCTTGAAAGCAAAAGATGAAGTTTTTCAGTAAGTTTCAAGAATTCAAGGCTTTGGCAGAAAATCTCTATGGAAGAAAGATTAAAGTTTTGAGGTCAAATAATGGAGGTGAATACACCTCAAATGAGTTCAAGGATTTTTGCAGAGAAGCGGGGATTAAGAGGGAGTTGATTACTCCCTACAACCCCCAGCGAAATGGGGTTTAGAGAGAAAGAACATATCAATTGTAGAAGCAGCTAAGGCAATGATCCATGACTAGTGTTGAGATTTGAGTACCAAGGAAAGTGGTCCCCTTATGTTTGTGAGTCTCTAAACACAAAGGGGGAAACTATTACCCTTGTACCTTTACTTTATGATCTAATTTCACTTTGACTTTATCACTGAAGTCATAAAGTGAAATTTGTCACTTAAGTCATAAAGTGACAATTAATTCACAAAGTGGGTGAATTAATAGACATAAAGCAAACTATGGAAACTTGAGTAAAGTGGGTTTCTAAGTGAGTTTTATGAGAAGTAATCTCACCCATTGATTAGACTTGACTAGATCTAATCTAGGCCATTGATCTTTTAGGTTTGGCCAAAGAGAGGCTAAAGGAGGCAAAAGGGTAAGGATGAGATTCATTCTTCACTTGAGAGAGTTGAGTGAGGAGGAGAGCAAGTGAGGGTTTGGAGAAGACAAGCACACTTGGAGAAGAAGGGTGCAAGCTTCAAGGAGGGAGGCACACTACTTCATGAGAGACTCATGGAGGAGGGCGCAAGAGCTTGAGGGCACATTTAGTGAGAAGCTAAGTGCACAAGCTATCTTGGAGGAGGTTGCTTGAGAGGAGGGCGCACTCATGTGATAGGGTGCACAAGAGGTCAAGCAAGGGCACATTTCTTGGAAGAGGTGCACAAGAGAGGAGTACGAGCGCAAGCTTTGTGAGGAGGGACGCACTTGAGGCTAACTGTGCACAAGCAAAGGGAAGAGGATGCTACTACTCATTGTGAGCATTCTACAAGTGGGAAAAAGCAAGGCAAAGGCAAAGGAAAAGCATAGCAAGGTGAAGAGGGCGCACCCAAGGCAAAGGGTGCATTCTTCAAGGGCTAGCAGGCGCAAGTTTTGAGGAACTCCATTACAAGCTTGAGGATAAGCTTGGATTGTATCAGGTTCCTTGTGTATTTATTTGTTGTAGCATTTGCTTTGAGATCTCCAATATATATATATATATATATATATATATATCTTACTGGTTTTCCCCATGGGGTTTTTCCAAGGTCATGTTGACCAAAAACATCATGTGTTCGTTTGTCATGTTTGCTTAGTATTTTCAGTGATAGGTTATTAAAGATCGTAGAGGTGTGTTTGATGTTTAATGCATGTTATTGAAGGCTAACTTGGACAGCAAAACCATCCATAATTTATCCTTATAACAAGAGGCATTAAAGAGCATCAAACTAAAGATTTGTGGGCAGACTTTGAGAGGACAAAGTTCAGATTTAGTGGGTTGTTTTGAACAGAAAGAAGGCTTTCCTAAAACAGCAAGTAAAATAGTTTGAAAGTACCCAAACATAGTGCCCAACAAAAGGTTAAATGACAGGCATGTTGGGCAGCCCAAAGAACCTCAAAAAATCTTCAACTAGAACTTACCCATGCATCTATGGGCAGAAGCATCTAGTACAACTGTATATGTCCAGAACAAAAGTCATCATAAGATATTGGGGAAAAAGACACTAGCAGAAGTATTCACCGGAAAGAAACCAGAAGTCGGCCACTTGAGGATATTTGGTTGCCCAGTGTACATACATGTTCCCAAGGAAAAGAGAACGAAGCTAGAGCCTTCAGAAAAGAAGGGCACCTTCGTTGGATACAGTGAGACTTCAAAGGCTTATAGAATATACATCCTTGGACAAGACAGATTGAGATTAGCAAGGATATCACCTTTGATGAAAAAGCAACCTTCATGAAATCTAGAGTATCACATGGATGAGGACAGAGAGGAGCAAGAGGCTCCAAAGGATGTAGTGATGATTGACTCTACTCCAAAAGAACATATCCCAGAAGATCAGAATGAGACAGTAGAGCCAGAGATACCGGTAGATGCACCCAAAGAGGTTACAGTTACCGAGAAGAGACCAGCATGGCTCCGGAACATTTTGCAGAAAGCAGAAAAACATGCAACTCCCAGTGGCTCCTTCAGAGAGAGAAAGAGCCCACGCAATTTTTCCATCTATCTGGCGCTGATGAGTAAGATCATTAATTCAGAACCTTCCACTTCTGAAGAAGTTGCAAAGCAACAAGTGTGGAAGGATACTATGATGGAAGAGTACCAATCCATCATGAAGAATGATGTGTGGGAAGTGGTTCCAAGACAAGAAGGGAAGTCAGTGGTGACTTCCAAGTGGATCTACAAGATCAAGCATGCTGCAGATGGCAACATAGAGAAGTACAAAGCTAGATTTGTGGCTAGAGGATTCTCCCAGAAAGAGGGAGAAGATTATGACGAGACATTTGCTGCAGTAGCTAGGTACACTTCTATTAGATTTGTTATTTCTATCGCTTCTGTTATGGGTTGGAAATTACACGAGATGGATGTAAAGATTGTTTTCTTGAATGGTGTAATTGAAGAAGAAGTGTACATAAAGTAGCCACAAGGTTCTGTGATCTATGAGAAGGAGTCCCATGTTTGTAAATTGAAGAAAGCTTTGTACGGGCTTAAGCAGACACCCAAGGCATGGTATGCTAGAATAGACAATTATTTGATAAGCTTGGGGTTTACCAAGAGGGATTTAGATCCCAACCTTTACTACAAGGTTGAAGATGTTTGCCCCTTGATATTGGTACTATATGTGGATGACTTGTTTCTTACAAGGGATGAGAAGCTCATAGATGGGTGCAAGAGGGAGCTCACTTCAAAGTTCAAAATGAAGGACCTGGGTTTGATGCACTATTTCTTGGGATTAGAGGTGTGGCAAAGACCAAATGAGAGTACAGTTGAGATCCTGTAAAGATTTGGGATGATGGACTACAAGTCCATCGCCACACCTACGATTACGAATCTGAAGCTCTTGAGTGATTCTTCTTCATATTTGGTTGATCCCACGATGTACAGACAGTTGATTGAATCCTTGATGTACCTAGTTAACAACGAGCCGGATATATGCTTTGCAGTGAACACTTTGAGTCGGTACATGGTTGAGCCTAGACATGTAAATTTGGTAGCAGCAAAGCATGTATTAAGGTACCTACATGGTACGGTTGGATATGTACTCAGATATGTCTTGGACGGTGAAGTAAAGCTGCAAGGTTATACAAACTTTGACTGGGCGGGGAGTGCAATGGACTGGAAAAGCACATCAGGATGTTGCTTCAGTTTGGGATCAGGTATGATCTCATGATTGAGCAGGAAACAGTCATCAGTGGCACTCAGTACAGCAAAGGCAGAATATATAGCAACCAGTCTTGCAAGTCGTGAAGTAGTGTGGCTTCAGAAGTTGCTTGCAAGGTTATTTGATCTAGAGTTGGAGCCAACTTTGATATACTGTGATAATCAAAGTTGTGTGAAGCTTTCAGAGAATCCAATCTTTCATGACAAGTCAAAGAATATAGAGATCAAATACCATTTCATCAGAGACATGGTGCAGAAAGGAGCAGTTGAACTCTGGTACATATCCACAAATGAACAGATAGCAGACATTTTCACCAAGCCTCTGTCTAGAGTGAAGTATGAGTACTTCAGAGACAAACTTGGTGTGATGCAGAATGTCCACCCTCATTGAGAGGGAGTTGTGATGTTTCTCCTACAGCGGGTAGATACTCTCCCTTTGACCAAGGGATTCCCCGATCAGTCATGTGAAGTGACTAGGGGAGTGATGAGTAGCCTAGTACAAGTCTTTCCTAATCCATGTGAACTGGTTGGGTGTGATTGGGACTTGTAGCGTGGTCTTTCCTATGCCATGTGAAGTGGCTAGGTGTGATTGGGACCATGGCGTAGCCTTGCCTAAGCCATGTGAAGTGGCTAGGTGTCAATGAGGCTATGGTGGTAGTCTTGCCCATACCATGTGAAGTGGATGGGTGTGATTGGGACTACTAGGAGAGGAGAAACATCATAAATACTTGTAGCGTAGTCTTGAGACTATGGTGGTAGTCTTTCCCATGCCATGTGAAATGGATGGGTGTGATTGGGACTACTAGAGGAGAACATCATGGAAGAATACCTCCCTCGCTAAGAGGGAGTGTTGATGTTTTTGTAGTAGCAGGAGGTATTTCCTCCTTGACAACTTTTCTTAGAGAAGAAGATTCCAAGAAGTCAAAGGAAGACCATTGAACAATTGAAGAACAGCCCGGAAGAGAAGTTGGCCCACAGGAAAATAATAAAGTGGAAATAGAATTTCCAGGAAGAGAAGTCGACCCATAGGAAAATAATAAAGTGGAAATAGAATTTCCAAGAAGAGAAGTCGGCCCCAGCTAAGTGACTGAACTAGTATAAATAAAGGTGACGCCTTGCTCATTTGAACACACACTCACTCATCTCATCATCTCAGTTAAGAAGGAAAAGGAGGCGCAAGTCTGAGGCAACCCTAGGAGATGCAGCAACTGGGGTTCTTGGTGTTTTTTCTCATGCACTACCTCTAGAAGAGTTGCACTAGGGTTGTGACACAGTTGTCTACCCTCGCTAGGGTTTGACAAGGAGAAGAGATAAGTTCTTGTTATCAAGGTTTCTTCATTACTGGTTTTGGTCTTGTGAATAGAGCTTGTTCATGGTTGTATTGTATTATCAGAAAGATTATCTCTAAGAAAAGTTGGTTGGGTTTTTCCCCGAGTTTGGGGTTTTCCCAGGATAAATCTTTGTGTCTTCTTGTGCTTGTCTATCAGCTTCTAGATTTTGCTTATATTTCCAGTATATGGTTATTGAATGTTAAATGAAGCTCAAAATACTCTAGTAAATCTATTACTACTGAAAATTTAAGAAATTCTAACAAGGGATGCTTCCAGGCTTCGATCATCTATGCTCATACCACCCCCACCACTGGACACTACCAAGACAATCACCTCCTCCTTCTTGATGCTCATAGATAGAGGCACCAAGAGGTAGGCAAATGTGAAATTTCTAAAACCCAGCAAAATGAACCAATATTTCCAACAATATTTCACTCATAAATTATTTCCTCCTTTTAATATAAATTTATGAAATTGTTCTTTAGTGGCTACAACTAGATTTCTTCACAAAATTTTAAATGCACAACAGAAAATAAATCAGATCAACAATGAAGAATATAACAACAATCACAACCATGAGAGACACAAATATTTTTGGGTAAATAACCCTAGGAAAACCCAATATGGGAAAACCCGTTCTTTTGTTTGTGATTTTTATTATGCAACAAAAAGAATATAGAGATCTCTTACAAATGGATCGATCCAACCAATGACTAAGTGAAACCCCATCTTTTCACTTCCAATACACCTGTACAGCCCTCTCTCAATCCTCTCAACCGAAATGATTGAAGAATGAAGCCTGCGTGAGCCTCTATGCTAAGTGTACGGCGGCTTGCTTGAGCTTGTACATCAGCTCTCAGATCTAAAGGTTACGGTCTCTGCAAACATGCCTTGGAAGCAAGTCGATCCTTGCTTGATTTCTCCTCTATCCTTCCTACTATCTTCTCTTCCAGCAAACTCCTCCAAGTTGAAGTTTGCACTCTCTCAAGTGAATAATACGCCCAGCCACCAAGTAGACTTTTTTTTCTCCATTGAGCAAGCTAAAACCCTATCTCCAAAATGATTAAGGGTTGAGATCAACCCTCATCCTCATAATGAGATGGATGGCCAAGATTAAAAAACCATCACTTAAATTATTTTCACTTTTAACTTTATAAAAAAGTGTTGAATAAGTCAACATTAAAATATAACACATTTAAGTGACTTTTTCCTAAGTAAACTTTAGGAAAGAGATTAACACATCAACTTGGCTAAGTGTCATTGTCCTCTACCATGCTAGGACGCCACACATGGAAGAAGAACTTCTGAGTTACTCTTCTCAACGGCAAAGAGAAATTCCACATCAACTTCGAGATCCGTGAGATCTCGGGGAGACCCCTAACCTCTTAGCAGAGAGTGGCTTCTTCCAACCAACATGTTGTACCCAAATCTTCCAATTCATCTAGCCAGACCTCCATCAAGAGGATTATTTGCGAAGCCTTATGGTAGAAGAGATCCACCTATTACATGTATAGATTTAGAGGTTAGCAACTTCTCCTCCTTCGTCATCAACAAGTAATGGCTCCTTCAAACCTTGAGGACATTCTCCAAGCACCTTCAATCGAGAGTCGGGACATTATTCTCCTTTCTCAAGTTCTCAAGAAGGATCTTTTTTTCTCTAGGACTACCAACTTTGTATCTTTTCTTTTCTTAGATGATAGACTATATATTCTAGGTCTTTGACCTTAGAGTTTAAATATGCTTTTATGGGATCTGCATTTGCACTACCGGTATGTGTTGATTATGATGTACCTAGCAGTCCCTTTGACCTATTTATGGTGACTCATTGGACATTAATAAAACTATCTTATCTTATCTTATAAATGTTATAATGTATGATGAGATAGGTGAGAGCATCGTACATATCTTTGGTGTATTTGGATAGCCTACTTCAGGCTGACTGTGGTGTAATGTTGCAGCATTAAAAATAATATATGGCATTTAATATTCTCTGCACTGTATCTTCTGCTTAGTTTCATGTGCACATATATTAATCTGTCTCTCTTTCATACATTACTTATATACCTAATAATTACACACATTAAATAACATATTGAATCTCTCCTCTCTCTGTAAGTATTCTACATGAATGTGTTATGTACAACTTTAATGTACATGTGTTCATCAACAACTAATAAGCATTTTCAACCAGAAACACTTACAGGCAATGATGCCTTCATTTGATCATTACCAATAAATGATAAGATGCAATATCGACAAGCAATTAAAATATTCTTCACATTTGGGAACATGGTAGACTATTTATATTATTAGCCTTCATGAAATTGTTCAGAAATATATGGTTGAAGATTCATGAGATTACGTTCTTCCACCAAATGACAAAAATCAGTTGATGGTTTATCTGTGGCTTTTGAGGCATTATCCATGAAATATAATATTGATCCTACTTTTAACTAGACAAACCATAATGGTATTTTGTATATCATTTAAAAGCATATGGTTGAACAATGTAAATATGCTAAGGTTGATGTTACCTCTCAAGGGTGACAAATTTTGGATACCCTCGCAAGAGTGTCATGTTGCTACTTGCATGAGGTGTCATGCTCATCTTTGCCAGATCCAGACAGACTTCCTCTTGATCTCCACTAGATACATGATGTGACTTTGGAAACTTTGATGACATAGCGAAGTGGTGACTTTCACAGGTCTTCAGTCTCACAAGTATTAAGTCTTGTTATCATGGGATTTGTACTTGTGCAAAGCCCCCACAAGATACCTATCTTGCATAACAATTGGAAATATCTACCACTGTCACCTAAGCAGATATTTCCCTCTTTTTAGTGAAGGAGAAAGGTCCAATACAAGGGAGGCTTCCCTAGTGACTTCAAGGGATCAAATAGCAAGATTAGCCAAAGCCTACAGCCCCCTATCTTGGTCACTTAGATGGTCAGGCTAGGTCTAGAAAAGGTGAATGTACAAATTGGTTTGAACAAGGTAATTGGGCAACCTGTATGAGACAACAAACTCTTCAATGCATAAAATCATCAATTACCAAGTTATATAGCACATTAATCACCTTTAGAAACTAGAAGACAAGTAAAACCTATTGTTGTTGTAAATTTGCAGCAGTCAACCAGTTTATATCAGCAATGAAATATTTATAACAGCAACAAGAAATACAACCCAGAAAATTAGCAATTTACCCTCTAAATTTAGCTTACAACATGAGAAACAATATCCAATTGCTAGAACATTTTTTCTGGGCAAGTTTTGCCACAATATTAAGTAAATTTGCAGCAATAGATTGCAGCCCTAATGGCTGTAGCAAACAATTTATGACAGCAGCAAGTAAACCAATGATTTTACTAAACGTTAGGGTACAATTAACTTGCAAACGATGTCATAAATGCAATTTAAGAGTGTTTAGAGAGAGAGAGAGAGAGTATTTAATCCAACTAGGATCTCAACCATCACTTGTAATCAAATAGACTAGTGTCGTTTACTTCTCTTAGGGCAAAGGGAGTCAAGACAAGGCATTCAAGGAGGCCAAGCAATAGAGAAGGTGAAGGTTTGAGACTTAGAGATATCCCCATATAGAACCAAGTCAAACCTCAAAGGAAGACTACTAAGGTTTATCCCCTCATAAACCCTAGGTGTCATCCCACTTTCTCTAGTGCGTCTAGCAAAGGAAGTTGAATTGAACTAGGTCTTAAACCTAGGAGGATAGCCACTCCTAACCCCTAACTTCAAACCCTAAGGGGATAGCCACTCCTAACCCCTAACTTCAAACCCTAACAGGATAGCCACTCCTAACCCTTAGAGCAAGTCTTAAATGCTTCAACAAGTTAAAGGTGAAAACAACAAGGGAAAAGGATAACCACTCTTAATCCTTCCACTTAGGGTTTCAAAACTTCAAAAATATCAAGATAATATGCAAAATTACCACTCTAATAGAGCAAATCACCAAGATACATCAAGAAATACCACATGCATTCAAAAGTAATCACTTACAAACAAGGCGCATTAGCATGAGGAAACCCTAATCCATGAAGAATAACCATCAACAAGAGAAAACATCCATCGAAGTCACTCCAAGAGGTGCGCATAGACTCCAAGAGACAAAAGAAGGTAGAGCGAACTTTTCTAGAGAAGGCTCTCTCACTTGTGTGAGGAGTTTTGATGATGAAAAAGTGAAATAAATGCTTCCTCTATTTATATGAGGCAACCAAGCACATTTTTCCACATAATTTGAGTAAAATGTCAAAAATCCATGCTAGAAGTGAGGGGTGACCCCTCAAAATAGCCTCTACAATGCTAAAACATGAAAATAATACATGATATGGTCACACGTGTGGTGACGTCAAGCCCTCAAGAAGGTGAAGGGGACCTCCAAAGGCCACATGTCATCATCAAGTAGCACAACTGGGGTGGAAGACCATGGTCAAGTGCCCCATGACTCTCAAGTCATCATGTGGTGTCCAAGTGGCAACAAACACCAACATTTTCATCAAACCCTAGTATGATGTCATCATTAAAAAGGCCCAGTGTCCAAGGTGTAAAGGATGGTGTCCAAGGTGGAGGAGGGTGTATATCATCTCTTCATGTCATCCAACCATCTACCAGTGCAATGTCCTCCATACAATGCATGATAGTATCTAGGGTGTAGTGCCCAGGGTGTGGGCTTTTTTCCCATCTCTGTGCCAACATGACCATATCTGTCAAATCCAAGCCCATTTGTCCATCATCCAGGGTCCGGAAGGTGAGAGAACTTGTAACTAAGTGTGTCAACCCATCCAATTACTCAACACTCTGCATCACACGTGCCATATCTTGTAAAAAGATGCACAGCATGCTAGGTGAAAGCACGGAACATCCTTCAAAGAACCATGTCATGGGCATCCAAATCAAATCAAAGCATGGAATCAAGTAAAACCAATGTTCACAGGATATAAAAGCCCTTAGATCATACAAAGTAAGTTGTTACTTAAGATAGAAGCCACATAAACAGTTCACATCAAGTATCCCCTTCAAATTTCACATTAGCTCAAGACTTTATGTAAGTTGACAAGTTTGAATATGGGAGGACCATCATTAGACCTTATTAGGTGTGCCAACCAAAACAAGAAAGAAAAGACCAAAGTAGCGGGATATGTCCTGGGGGAAGCAGGAAAGAAAAGAACCATTCAAGAGTAAGTGTGATAGTGAAACATGTTGAGCTTACTTTGTGGCTTATGGTGTCATTTAGTCCATTTCTATGAGCGTCTTTGTGGAAAGTGTGCTTTCTCGAGTTACCACTTTCTAGGCGCTACGTTTTTCGAACCCCTTAATCTGCATTTTTATTGTCCTCTTATTATATTTGCAAGTCCCCTTTATAAGGTTTTTGTTGAGTTTTGGTGTACCTCGGGAAGTGGCTCCATTGTGGTTTGGAGCCTCTAACCACGAGAGGGAGATGTTGGTACTCTTGTACTTTGTACTTTGTCTAATTTCACTTTGACTTAGGAGATTTAAGTCAAAAGTCAAATTTGGTCATTTTAGCCTAAAGTGACTATTAATTCACTTTGTGGGTGAATTGAGGGACATAAAGTAAACTTAGGGAACTTAACCCAAAGTGGGTTTTGAGTTGAGATTATTGTGGGATCATCTCAACCATTGATTAGGAATGGCTTGGGATGATCCTAGCCATTCACTTTTAGGTTTCCTTATGATTTTCTCAAGAAGGGCGCAAGAGGCCTAAGGAGGCTCATTCATTCATTTACTCACTTGGAGAGTTTGAGGAGGAGCATGAGGATGAGGTTGGAGGCATTGGAAGAGGGCAGCTTGGGCGCTTCTATTCATGGAGGATCGATGGCAGCTTGGGACCCTATTATTTAGTGGTGATCACACTTGCTTGGAGGAGGGCGCACACATAGCAGGGAGGAGCTACACTTGGAGGATGTCAGATTTGTTTGTTTCAGTGGAGAGGTAGCGCACAAGAGCACATTTGTGTGCAAGGGATTCTTCTTCAGAGCATCCAGGGTCAAGGGCGCTTCACTTCAGTGGATTTGGCAACAAGAGGAAGAGGCACACTAGTTTTGGGCACATTTCTTCCCAGTTCCTTTGGCAAGTCTCGAGAGGAGCTTGCTTTGTATACAGGTTCCATCATATTATATTTCTTGTTGTATCTCATGCTTTAGACACCACTTATATATACTTCCATTCCAAACTGGTTTTCCCTCCGGGGGGGGTTATCCAGGGTCATGTTGACCAAAAATATCTGTGTTCATTTCATGCATGCTTAGAGTGTAGATCAGCTCATTTGTGTTGTTAAGATCTAGAGGAGTGTTACTTTTTTTGAGATATATTGCATGTGCTAACCATTGGTTCGAAAACACTTGCAAGGGCACCTCAAAGAACACTTAACCTACAAAAACTATGGGCAGAAAATTACTAAACTGTTTGCTGTCCTAAAAACAGCGAAGGACAGTTTTGAAGATTGAAACTTAGAGTCAATCTCAAGGTCAAAGACAGACCTTAGTTGGCAGCCTCATAGTACCTCAGTTTTCTTCATGTTATCAGAGCCCTTGTTGGCGAAGTTTTGTTGATTTTTAGAGCATCTTGTGGGCAGTTTTGTGACAGCTTGTTGGCAGATTTTGGACAGCTTGTTGGCAGAGTTAGTGAACAGCTTGTGAGCAGAATTGTTGGACAGTTGGACTGTTTTGTGGACACGTTTGGACAGCATTACATCCGCTTGTGTGTCAAGTGATGAGGCTGAGTTCTTTTGCAGTTTTCACATCAGTGTGAGCTTCAGTGAGAGTTTTAGTGGACAGCCATGTCGGTGTCCCAGATGCGGGCAAAGGATAGGCTAGACGGAGCTAGCAACTAGTCCCCTTGGAAGACCAGGATCACATTTGTCTTGGAGGACCTTGAACTATGGGATATAGTTCAAGCTCCCGTGGTGATTCCTCCCACACCTGCTCCATCACCATTGTTGGATGCAGATTTCAGAAAGAATAACATCAAGGCGAAGAGGACTATTTGTGATGCAGTGAGGGACCACATCATTCCCCATCTGATTGGTAAAGACTATGCATATGAGATATGGGCATCCTTGTGCAAGCTTTACCAAAGTCCAAACCAGAACCGGAAGATGGTTTTGCGAGACAAGCTAAGGAGCATTCAAATGCTTGATTTCGAGACAGTCACATCATACCTAGGCAGATTCACTCAGATCAGAGATGAGTTAGCAGCGGTCGGAGAGATTGTGGATCC
>JASDQU010508818.1:69497-79524 GCA_032191745.1 Picea mariana | reverse complement strand
AAAATCTATGAGTCTAAACTAGGAATAAAGATAACCACAAGTTACCATTATAGTTTTGATGTGAACCGAGTGGGCATGCAAAAGGTGTCTACACGTGACCAAAAACATTTCTTATAAAATCATTCCTAAACCAATAGTTGTTAAGGTTTAAGTAGAATTTCTAAGTTGTCATTGAAGTTTAAGTAGCAATTGCAATCAAGCTATCTCTAATCACAACTATTTATTTTTACCAATGGACTTCCATAATTGTAATAAGGTTAAGACAAACATTTTACTTCATGTCTTTTTAATGTTATAGCTCAGTTTGTAAAAAAGAAATGGGGATAGTGGTTGCTATCCACCAACGGTGACTCTTATTCAAGGAAAACCATGACACCTGAAATAGTAAAGGGATCACTTTCAACATAGTAATTTAGACATAGTTTGGGCTTCTAATTTCAATTAGTGCATCAAGTTCATATTATGAACAGTGTGCTCCAACTTATATGCAATTATATTAATATCTTGTGTGCACCTCAACATTCTATGCATTCACACCCGTGTGACCCTGCATACATGACCCTTTTCATTCCATGCACACATATGTAATAAGGAATGTCAACAATAATCCAGACATGCACCCTTTGGATTTCTATCTACATTATTGCAAACAATCTCCTAAGACCATTAAAGAAGGCCAATTAATTCAGTGACCAAGTTTTGGTGCATTTGAAATATATATACTTCGTTAGCTCTCTTATGTCACAAATCCACACCATATCCCCTTGCATTTGTTCGTCAAAGAGTATGAAATATTGTTTCTTGATCATCACATGCTCCTAACAAGTCTTTAATTGATTGGGATACAATATTTTGATTCATGATAACTTGTTTTTGGATGGTCAAGGAGATTAAGGATATTTGGGGATTGGCATGCCACCCTTGAACCTAATTGTAGACAAGTTGATGGTTCATGGTGTGATGATGGTATGAGGGAAAGTTTAGGAAACACTATGTGTTCATTGTTGATATTTTTTGGTGAAGGGTCATTGTTTTTTGTGTTATGGGAGGCCATATCTAGGTTATATAGGAGTGTGCATAAACATTTTAAGAGAGGGTTATCTTGTACATTTGTGTTCATATAATTCATATTAAACATGTTGTTCATCTCACTCTTCTCTAGCTCTACATCCTCAAAAAATCCACCACTGTGATGCACTTAGAGAGGGTCTAAGCTTCACTATGATGCTAGGTGCATTGCTATTAATTATATGGAAACATGTGAAAATAACCTCCATCAATTCTAGAATTAAAAATTCTTTTACATGCTCGCAATAAAATGGTTCAAGTGTATAATTTTTAAACAAGGAATGCTAAATGAATTTATTAATAACATTGCACAAATAACTTGAAGAATGGACGAACTATACCAATCTCCTCAAGCATAGTTCTATTGTTTTAAAAGACCAATATGATGAATTAAAATGGTCATTGAATAAATCCTCGGGGGTGCTTACAACCAAGTATGGGGTAAGTTTGGGGACACAAGATAGAGTAAAAATCTATGCCCTCTAGATCCTACTTAATGCTGTAGTGAACATGCAAGTTAACAGGCTATAGGTGTATGATGACTCCAAACTTTTGATGGTCTGGGCAAATGGAAAAAGTAACATTTCTAACTTGGAGCTAGGGCCTATTTTGGATATGATTATGGAAAAGAAAGTAATTTTTGAAGAGATGTACTTTGTTGATATCTACCAACATACAGAGGATGTTGCGAGGATGCTGCGTGAATGGAGATGGAGGGCGGTGACTGAAATTAGAATGTTGGGTGACCGACATGTCTGTGGAGGAGGAGGTGTGGTGTTGCCGTCTCAAAGAATGGGTCGTCAACAAAGTGACACAACTGGAATGATAAGGTGACAACTGGAGTGATAAGGTGATTTTGGTTGATAGGTTTTGATCAAAAGGGTTGTTTTGGAAAACCTGTCAGTATATATGCCTTAGGCATAATTAATTAATTAATTAATTAATAATAAAATATTTTTAATTATTAATTGATATTAATAATAAATAAAATATTAATTAATATTTGATAATAAAGTATAAATTAAGTAATGAGAAATAAAACACTACATAACAAAATAACAATAATAAAGTAAGCATGTGATGATAAGAAAGTGAAAATAAACTAAAAACATCTAAAAAAACAAAGTAATAATGTAACATATTAATTAATTAATAATGTAATATTTTAATATATTAGTAAAGTATAAATAGATTGTTAAATATATTGTCTTAGTGGATGTTAATCATCATCATCATATTAATCAAATACTAATACACTAATAATATATAAATACATTGATCATTGATATAATATTACATAAATATAGGAAAGTAATAAAATATTAATTAATAAATTTATAAATAATCAATTAATTAATAAAGTAATAGAAAAATACATTATTATATTATTAATGGTAATAGAAAAAATATTATTATGTTAATATTATGTATAAAGAGGATGAATACATTTTATAAAGTAACTATCAATGCATTAGTTAATTTATAATGTAATATATAAATGTAACATATTAATTAATAAATACCTTATTAATATATTGTATCAATTAATTTATACATTATTACATTAATCATTAAAGAATTAGTTAAATAATAAATACATTTATAAATTATGAAAAAAATTAATAAAGTATTAAAATATTATTAATTTAATAGATTAATAAACATCCATACATTAAAAATAATATTAATAATTACATTAAGAAAGCATCCATATATTAAAGTTTTCAAAACTAAAATTTAAAATTTAAAATACAATCACTTTATAAAAGTGGTTGATATAGACAAATGGACACCATTTTTCACCTTTATAAAGTGATTGTTGCTAGTTCACGGAACAACATGTCTAGGGGATGACCATTAATGTGTTAATTAATTATTACTTTACACTAATATATAGATATAATGTATTAATGTAATACATTAATATCTTTTATTAATGTATTAATGTATATAAATTAATGGTTTATTAATATATAAATTAAAGTATTAATTTACATTTGTATAATATTACATATTAATTGATCCATACATTAATAATGAATTAATTGATAATGTATTAATTAATGGATATATTAATAATGTAATATATTAAAAAATAAATACATTTAAATATATTAATTAATACAATATTAATTTATATAGTGCAAAAGTATAACACACTAATAAAAACAACATTAATAATACATCAATAAAGTAGCAATACATTAATTTAATGTATTTAGTAAAGAATTATTAAAATATTAATACATTAACAATATAATATTACATCACTATAATTTATAAATTAAAGTATTAATACATTAATTCATACTGTAATTAATACATTGTTAAAGTAATAATACATGTATAAATACATTATTAAAGTAATAATAGTTTAATAAAAACATTAAGAAAGTAATAATACATTATTAAAGTATCTATACTTTTATTGAAAATGATGGTGGTTTACAATGAATAACCATAATTATAGTTTCTTATGGTCATAACTATAAATAACATTAATACATTAAAGTATACTAAAATGTATTAATTTAATTAATTAATAGAGTAATACTTTTTTAATAAATACATTACTAAAGTATTAATACATTAAAACTTTAATAAAGTATTAGTACAAAAATTAAATAATAAAGTATTTTAATAAAGTATTAACACATTATTACATTAATATAATGTATAAATTAAAATATTTTTTTTTATTAATATATAATGTAATGTATTATTGAATGTAATAATTAATTTTTATACATTAATATCTATGTCTAATGTAGAAAATAACTTATTATTTATTTGATACATTGATAAATTATTATAAATTAAAGTATAAATTTTTATTAATGTATAATATAATGTATTATTTAGTTTACACATTAATAATGTAATGCAATAATTATTTTTTATACATTAATGTCTGATGTAACATATAACTTATTATTTATTTGATACATTAATAACTTATTATAAATTTAAGTATAATTTTTTATAATGTATTATTTAGTTGACACATTAATAATGTAATGTAATAATTATTTTTTATACATTAATGTCTAATGTAACATATAACTTATTATTTATTTGATACATTAACATCGGACGACACGATATTTGCATCATATTGCGATGACATGATATTTTCGTCACATTGTGATGGAATGATATTTGAGTCACAATGTAACAAGGAGGCCATGTTCATCACACTGTGAAGACGGGCTATGCTTGTCACATGGCCACGGTAAGGCTATGGTCCTCACATTGCATAGGATATTTGCATCAGATTGTGAAAACATGATATTTGCATTACATTGCGACGACATGTAATGTTCGTCACATTGCGACGACGAGGCTATGTTCATCACATTATGATGTCGAGGCTATGACAAGGATATGTACATCACATAGAAGCAATAAGGCTATGTTCATGAAATTGTGATGACAAGGCTATGTTCGTCACATTGCAACGACAAGGCTATGATTGTGACATTGCAATGACAAGGGTATGCTTAGAACATAGGAACGAATATTGTCACATTGTGACGATAGAATATTTGCATCGCATTGTGAGGACATGATGTTTTTATCACATTGGGACGACGACACTATGTTCATCACATTGCAGGATATCTTTGTCATAGTGTGACGATAAGGCTATGTTATTCATTGTGTGATGATAGGGATATGTTCTTTACAGTGTGATAATAAGGCTTTATTTTCCACGCTGCAATGATAAGGCAATGTTCATCACATTGCGACGACGAGGCTATGTTCGTCACATTGAAAAGACAAGGCTATGTTCAAGACATTGTGACAACAAGGCTATGTTCATCACATTCTGATGAAAGGATATTTGTATCACATTGCGAGGATAGGATATTTGTGTCACATTGCGATGACGAGTCTATGTTCATGACATTGCAATGACAAGTCTATATTCATCATAGTGTGATGATATGACATGTTGATCACATTGTGATGGTGGGGCTATGTTCGTCACATTGGGATGACAAGGCTATGTTTGACACAATGGGATGTTACTATGTTTTTCAGATTGTGATGCTACTATGTTCATCACATTGCAACATTACTATGTTAGTAATTGGGACGATGCATTAATAATACAATATTAAATTATTAATACATTAATTGGAAATGGCCATGGTTCACTATGGTTGACCATGACCAATGTTAAATTTTGTTGAACATGACCATTGTTAACTTTCCTAGAACTTCAATATGCATGACCTTCAGTATGGTTGACCTGGGTTGAGCATAGTTCACAATGGTTAACCATGTTTGACAATTGTTTCATGTAGAAGATCATGGCTAGCCATGACCATCACTACGGATGACATTAATACATTAATGTATATTGTAAAGTATCAGTGCATTAAAAAATTAATAAAATAGTAATACATTATTAAAGTATTAATACATAAATAATGCATCATTACAATAATGTAATGTCTAAATTAAAGTATTGATTTTCATTAATGTATCATGTAACTTATTAATTAATTGATACCTTAATAATGTATTGTAGTAATTTATTAATAAATTATTAATTAATACATTTCTAAAGTATTAATACACTAATACACTAATACATTTTAATAATACATTAATAAAGTAGTAATACATTATTAGGACCTTAATGACCATACTAATACATTAATAAAGTATTAATACATAGCCTTATTAAATAGCCTAGGTCGAACATAGCCTTAGTAAATAGCCTAGGTTGAACATAGCCTTATTGCATTAATTGGGACGATGTTATGTTCGTCGCACTGCAGCAAGAAGGATATGGTCGTCGCATTGCAATGATATGATATTTGTGTGACATTGCGATGACAGGATATTTTCATCATATTGCGGTGACATGATATTTGCATCACATTTACGACATGATATTTCCATCAGATTGTGACAAGGAGGCCATGTTCATGACAATGTGACGACAAGGTGATAGTCATCGCATTACTATCACATGATATTTGCGTGACATTACGATGACATGATATGTGCATCCCATTATGAGGAGGCCATGTTCATCAGAATGTGACAAGAAGGCTATGTTTGTCACATTGCGAAGACAATACTATGGTCATCGCATTGTGATGCCATGATATTCGTGTCACATTGTGATGAAAGGATATTTGCATCAAATTGAGGCAACATGATATTTGCATCACATTGCGACATTATATGTTTGTCACATTGCAACATGTTGGTCACATTGCAACACATTATGTGTTGCAACATTTGCATCACATTGCAACATGTTGGTCACATTGCAACACATTAAATGTTCATGCGACATTATATGTTTATCATATTGTGTCACATTGCAACATTATATGTTCATCATATTGCATCACAACATTATATGTTCATCATATTGCGTCACATTGCAACACTACTATGTTTTCCATGTTGCAACATTACTATGTGTAATGTTCCTGACTTGGATAGTCTAGGAAACGTTGCTAATGTGTGTGTAGGATCAAAGGTTTACAACATATAAATGGTCATAAATAATAAACACAACAAAGTACTGCAAAGTTTGTATTATGATATCTTTGTGGATTACAAAATGGTCGAATGCGGCTGAATAAACTGACAATACTCGACTAGATCAACAGACAAAGGATCTTAGCCGGAATACAAATAAGCAACTACGGATGAATAAAATAACAACACTTGTCTAGATCAAAAGACAAAACGATCTTAGCCGGAATACAAATAAGAAACTAAAAGATAATACCCATAATATGAGAGCACTGCAGAATCAATGAAGAATGATGGAAGACCTGGATGATCTTCCCGGTGACTAGGGTGTGTCTTTCAACACCAAAATCAACCAACTGTTGTCTTTCTCCTCGAATACACTGAAATATATCTCCTGAGATGTGCCTCTTATCCTCAATGACAATTCATAATATGCATAATGATGAATTAGGTTGCCGATCCTTCCTTTATAGCTTTCCAAAACCCTAAATCATGCTGAAACCCTAATTCATTGTTGAATTCCAAAACCGTAAATCACTGCTGAAACCCTAATTCACTGTTGACTTCTATTTTTAGCTCATAATGACTTAAAATCACTTTTAACCCTTTTTAGCTCAATGTCACTTTCCGAATATAACACCTATGACTGGAGTGACCTCTAGTAGCCCTGTTTACCCCTCTTTGGCCCTGGCTATAGTCTAACGGGGCAGTTTAGACCATTAAGCCTCCTCTCTAGAGCTCCTATTTGGAAAGGGACATTACAGTCCTCCCTTCCCGAAATTGCTTGTCCTCGAGCAATACCAGTCCAGGGTGCTGCAACACATGCTCGCTCTCCCAAGTAGCTTCCTCTATTGGAAGCCCTCTCCATCTGATCAAACACTCTCTGATGACCCTACTCCTCAGTTTTAACTCCCGGAACTCCAAAACCTCCTTTGGAACTAACTTCAACTGTCCCTCCTCATCCAACGGGGGAATTTCGTCTGATGTGCTAATGAATTGTCCCACTGCCTATTTTAGGCAAGACACGTGGAACACATTATGAATCTTTCTCCCCTATGGAAGCTTTATCTCGTAAGAAAACTCGCCTACTCAGCGCATGATCCTGTAAGGACCATAAAATTTGGGCTTGAGCTTCTCAGCCCCACTCTTCTTCAGAGATGACTGTCTGTAGGGTTGGAGTCTCAAGAAAACCAACTCTCCAACCTCAAAGTTGTGCTCTATCCTATGCCTGTCCGCACTTATCTTCTATCGGTTTTGCACCGTCTGTAGGTTCTCTTTCAACAACTTGAGAATCTCCTAACTCTCTATGATCCAATCCTTGGCCTTGGGAGCTCTGATCTCCCTGAAGACCAAATCTACCAAAGTGGGAGCATCATATCCATACAATGCTTGGAAGGGTGTCATACCAATGGACATGTGGAAGGTGGTTTTGTAGCATTGTTCTCATAAATGTAACCACTTTACCCACGTTCTTTGTTGTCCTCCTACATAGTTCCTCAAATAACCTACAACCCACTTGTTGATAATCTCTGTCTGCCCATATGTCTAAGGGTGATAGCTGGTGCTAGGTGTCAAATTTGTCCCCACCAACCGAAACAAATCTCTCCAAAATGTCCCTATGAACCTACTGTCCCTATCACTGGTGATGTTCTTCAGCATCCATGAAGTCTGAAGACCTCCCTGAAGAAAAGATCGGCTACCTGAACTGTAATGTACTATGTCGGTATGGCATAGAAGTGAGAAAAATTGGTCAATTTGTCGACCACTACATAGATACAATCCTTACCCTGGAACTTGGGTAGACTTGTGATGAAGTCCATAGATATACTCTCCCATTTTTGCTCTAGAATGGGGAGTGGTTGAAGTAGCCCTGCTGAAAGAGCATACATTGACTTGTTCTGTTGGCAAGTCACACACTCACTGATGTGTCTCATAACGTCTTGTTTGAGTCCCTTCCATGAGAAAATATCTCTGATTTGTCAGTAGGTTTTGAAAAACCCCTGATGGCCTGCTAGAGGTGAATCATGAACTACGGTGAGGATCTTCTTCTTAATCCTTGCATCTGGCACCAAGTAGACTCTATCCTTGTAAAATATGACATTGTCAATGACCCTATACTAGTTATCCTATATCTGCCCATCCATCACCTCACAAGCGAACTTGTTCTTGGAATATTTTACTAATAAGTGGGATTTCCAATCAGCTGAAATCTCCATCAAAGAATATGCCACAGGTCTCCTCGATAGTGCATCGAACATAATGTTCTTATTCCCCTTGACATACTCTATGTCAAAGTTTAATGCCTGCACCTTCATCACCCATTTCTGTTGGCACTCACTCAGGTCCTTCTTCTCAAGGAAATACTTCAAACTGTTGTGATCGGTCTTGACCATGAATTTGCTTCCCACCAAATATTGTTTGAACTTGTTCAAGGCATGCATGATTGCCAACATTTCCTTGTCATAAATGGAGTACAACCTCTTAGGTTGAATAAGATTCCATCTCTCGAATACAATGGGGTGTCCTCACTGCATCTAAACTGCGCCGATCCCTTCACCAGATGCGTCACACTCTAGTACAAATGGCAAGGTGAAGTCTGGTAGTGCCAACAATGGACAAGTGACCATGAATTCCTTTATGTGATCAAAGGATTCCTGTGATTTATCGGTCCATATGAACGCCCCATTCTTGGTAAGATATGTCAGCGGTGCTCCAAGCTGAGAAAAACCCCGGACGAACCGCCTGTAATAGCTGTACAACCCAAAAAAGCTCCTCAATTTCCTCACGTTCTTGGGCGTCGAGTAATCTAGAATGGCCCTGATCTTCTCTTGGTGCACCTGTACCCCCTGTGCACTGATGATGTGGCCTAAGTAAAGTAGCTCTGTCATACCGAACTTGCACTTGGACTCTTTGGCATATAATGATTGTGCCTCCATGATGCTCAATACCTCATCCATGTGCCACATATGCTCTTTCCATGACCAGATATAGATCAATATGTCGTCGAAGAAAACCAAGACTGATTTCCTTAACTGATCCCTGAATATATGGTTCATGCAAGACTGGAATGTAGCGAGTGCATTAGTTAGCCCAAATGGCATAACCAGGAACTCAAAGTGTCCAAAATGACATCGAAATGTCGTCTTCTCTATGTCCTACTCTCGGATGCTGATCTGATGATATCCAGAGCATAGATCGATTTTTGAGAAGAAAACTGCCCGATGCAGTTCATCCATCAAATCATCAATGTGTGGGATAGGGTATCGGTTCTTGATGGTTTTCTTGTTCAAGGCTCGGTAATAAATTCACATCCTCATGGCGCCATCCTTCTTCATAACTATGACAAATGAAGAAGAAAATGGCTTGTTGCTTGATCTGATGTGTCCCATCGCCAACAATTTCTTGATTGCCTTCTCTATCTCATCCTTGAACCTCCTAGGATGACGATAGGGGG
>JASDQU010508818.1:42226-55616 GCA_032191745.1 Picea mariana | reverse complement strand
TTTTACAAATTAAATTTTCAAAAACACATGTTTTTTTATATTATTCTTTATCTAATAATAAAATTATATATATATATATATATATATATATCCCTAATCTCCATAAAAAAAAAATTGGAAAATCTATGAGTATAAACTAAGAATAAAGATAACCACAAGTTACCATTATAGTTTTGATGTGAACCGAGTGGGCATGCAAAAGAAGGTGTCTACAAGTGACCAAAAACATTGCTTATAAAATCATTCCTAAACCAATAGTTGTTAAGGTTTAAGTAGCATTGCTAAGTTGTCATTGAAGTTTAAGTAGCAATTGCAATCAAGCTATCTCCAATCACAACTATTTATTTTTACCAATGGATTTCCATAATGGTAATAAGGTTAAGCGAGACATTTTACTTCGTGTCTTTTTAATGTTATAACTCAGTTTGTAAATAAGCAACGGGGATAGTGGTTTCTATCCACCAGCGGGGTGACTCTTATTCAAGGAAAACCATGGCACCTGAAATAGTAAAGGGATCACTTTTAGCATAGTAATTTAGATGTAGTTTGGACTACTAATTTCAATTAGTACATCAAGTTCATATTATGGACAGTGTGCTCCAACTTATATGCAACTATATCAATATCTTGTGTGCACATTCTATGCATTCACACCCGTGTGACCCTACATACATGACCCTTTTCACTCCATGCACACATATGTAATAAGGAATGTCAACAATAATCCAGATATGCAACCTTTGGATTTCTATCTACATGATTGCAAACAATCTCCTAAGACCATTAAAGAAGGCCAATTAATTCAATGACCAAGTTTTGGTGCATTTGAAATATATATACTTCGTTAGCTCTCTTATGTCACAAATCCACACCGTATCCCCTTGCATTTGTTCGTCAAAGAGTATGAAATATTGTTTCTTGATCATCACATGCTCCTAACAAGTCTTTAATTGATTGGGATACAATATTTTGATTCATGATAACTTGTTTTTGGATGGTCAAGGAGATTAAGGATATTTGGGGATTGGCATGCCACCCTTGAACCCTTTCTTCCATGCCTACAATTCCACACTAATTAATTCCTATGGAGACAAGTTGATGGTTCATGGTGTGATGATGGTATGAGGGAAGGTTTAGGCAAGACTATGTGTTCGTTGTTGATCTTTTTTGGTGAAGGGTCATTGTTTTTTGTGTTATGGGAGGCCATATCTAGGTTATATAGGAGTGTGCATAAACATTTTAAGAGAGGGTTATCTTGTACATTTGTGTTCATATAATTCGTATTAAACATGTTGTTCATCTCACTCTTCTCTAGCTCTCCATCCTCAAAAAATCCACCACTGTGATGCACTTAGAGAGGGTCTAAGCTTCATTGTGATGCTAGGTGCATTGCTATTAATTATATGGAAATATGTGAAAATAACCTTCATCAATTCTAGAATTAAAAATTCTTTTACATGCTCGAAATAAAATGGTTCAATCATATAATTTTTAAACAAGGAATGCTAAATGAATTTATTAATAACATTTCACAAATAACTTGAAGAATGGACGAACTATACCAATCTCCTGAAGCATTGAAGCATAGTTCTATTGTTTTAAAAGACCAGGATGATGAATTAAAATGGTCATTGAATAAATCCTCGGGGGTGCTTACAACCAAGTATGGGGTAAGTTTGGGGACACACAATAGAGCACAAATCTATGCCCTCTAGATCCTACTTAAGGCTGCAGTGAACATGAAAGTTAACAGGTTATAGGTGTATGATGACTCCAAACTTTTGATGGTCTGGGAAAATGGAAAATGTAACATTTCTAACTTGGAGCTAGGGCCTATTTTGGATATGATTATGGAAAAGAAATTATTTTTTGAAGAGATGTACTTTGTTGATATCTACCAACATACAGAGGATGTTGCGAGGATGCTGCGTGAATGGAGATGGAGGGCGGTGACTGCTATTAGAATGTTGGGTGACCGACATGTCTGTGGAGGAGGAGGTGTGGTGTCACCATCTCAAAGAATGGGTCGCCAACAAAGTGACACAACTGGAGTGATAAGGTGACAACTGGAGTGATAAGGTGATTTTGGTTGACAGGTTTTGATCAAAAGGGTGGTTTTGGAAAACATGTCAACTAGTTGACAGGTTTTCTACAAAACCTATTAGTATATATGCCTTCGGCATAATTAATTAATTAATAATAAATTATTTTTAATTATTAATTGATATTAATAATAAATAAAATATTAATTAATAATTGATAATAAAATAGAAATTAACTAATGAGAAATAAAACACTACATAACAAAATAATAATAATAAAGTAAGCATGTGATAATAAGAAAGTAAAAATAAACTAAAAAAATCTAAAAAACAAAGTAATAATGTAACATATTAATTAATTAATAAAGTAATATTTTAATATATTAGTAAAGTATAAATAGATTGTTAAATATATTGTCTTAGTGGACTCATCATATTAATCAAATACTAATACATTAATAATATATAAATACATTGATCATTGATATAATATTACATAAATATAGGAAAGTAATAAAATATTAATTAATAAATTTATAACTAATCAATTAATTAATATAATAATAGAAAAATACATTATTATGTTATTAATGGTAATAGACAAATATATTATTATGTTAATATTATGTATAAAGATGATGAATACATTTTATAAAGTAACTATCAATACATTAATTAATGTATAATGTAATATATAAATGTAACATATTAATTAATAAATACCTTATTAATATATTGTATCAATTAATTTATACATTATTACATTAATCATTAAAGAATTAGTTAAATAATAAATACATTTATAAATTATGAAAAAAATTAATAAAGTATTAAAATATTATTAATTTAATAGATTAATAAACATCCATACATTAAAAATAATATTAATAAATACATTAAGAAAGCATCCATATATTAAAGTTTTCAAAACTAAAATTTAAAATTTAAAATACAATCACTTTATAGAAGCGGTTGATATAGACAAATGGACACCATTTTTCACCTTTATAAAGTGATTGTTGCTAGTTCACGGAACAACATATCTTAAGGATGACCATTAATGTGTTAATTAATTATTACTTTACTCTAATATATACATATAATATATTAATGTAATACATTAATATCTTATATTAATGTATATAAATGAATGGTTTATTAATGTATAAATTAAAATATTAATTTACATTTGTGTAATGTTACATATTAATTGACCCATACATTGATAATGAATTAATTGATAATGTATTAATTAATGGATATATTAATGATGTAATATATTAATAAATAAATACATTAACAGATTATTAAATATATTAATTAATTAATACAATTAAGTTTTATAGTGCAAAAGTATAACACACTAAGAAAGACAACATTAATAATACATCAATAAAGTAGTAATACATTAGTTTAATGTATTTAGTAAAGAATTATTAAAATATTAATACATTAACAATATAATATTACATCACTATAATTTATAAATTAAATTATTAATACATTAATGCATAATGTAATTAATACATTTTTAAAGTAATAATATATGTATAAATACATTATTAAAGTAGTAATACTTTAATAAAAACATTAAGAAAGTAATAATACATTATTAAAGTATCTATACTTTTATTGAAAATGATGATAGTTTACAATGACTAACCATAATTATAGTTTCTTATGGTTATAGATATAAATAACATTAATACATTAAAGTATACTAAAATATATTAATTTAATTAAATAATAGGGTAATACATTTTTAATAAATACATTACTAAAGTATTAATACATTAAAACTTTAATAAAGTATTAGTACAAAAATTAAATAATAAAGCATTTTAATAAAGTATTATTACATTAATATAATGTATAAATTAAAATATAATTTTTTATTAATGTATATTAATGTATTATTTAGTGTAATAATTAATTTTTATACATTAATGTCTATGTCTAATGTAACATATAACTTATTATTTATTTGATACATTGATAAATTATTATAAATTAAAGTATAATTTTTTATTAATGTATAATATAATGTATTATTTAGTTATAATATAGTTAATGTATTATTTAGTTATGTATTATTAATGTATAATATACTGTATTATAATGTAATGTAATAATTATTTTTTATACATTATTGTTTAATGTAACATATAATTTATTATTTATTTGATACATTAATAACTTATTATAAATTTAAGTATAATTTTTTATAATGTATTATTTAATTGACACATTAATAATGTAATGTAATAATTATTTTTAATACATTAATGTCTAATGTAACATATAACTTATTATTTATTTGATACATTAACAGGGCTATGCTTGTCACATGGCTAGGATAAGGCTACGATCCTCACATTGCATAGGATATTTGCATCAGATTGTGAAAACATGATATTTGCATTACATTGCAACGACATGAAATGTTCGTCACATTGCGACGACGAGGCTATGTTCATGCCATTGCGATGTCGAGGCTATGACAAGGATATGTACATCACATAGAGGCGAGAAGGCTATGTTCATGAAATTGTGATGAAAAGGCTATGTTCGTCACATTGCAACGACAAGGCTATGATTGTGACATTGCAATGACAAGGGTATGCTTAGAACATAGCAATGACAAGGCTATGTTCGACAGATAGCGACAATAAGACTATGTTTATCACATTGTGACGATAGAATATTTGCATCGCATTGTGAGGACATGATGTTTTTATCACATTGGGACGACGACACTATGCTCATCACATTGTAGGATATCTTTGTCATAGTGCGACGATAAGGCTATGTTATTCATTGTGTGATGATAGGGATATGTTCTTCACAGTGTGATAATAAGGATTTATTTTCCACGCTACAATGATAAGGCAATGTTCATCACATTGCGATGACGAGGCTATGTTCTTCACATTGAAAAGAAAAGGCTATGTTCAACACATTGTGACAACAAGGCTATGTTCATCACATTCTGATGAAAGGATATTTGTATCACATTACGAGGATAGGATATTTGTGTCACATTGTGATGATGAGTCTATGTTCATGACATTGCAATGACAAGTCTATATTCGTCATAGTGTGATGATATGACATGTTGATCACATTGTGATGGTGGGGCTATGTTCGTCACATTGGGATGACAAGGCTATGTTTGACACAATGGGACATTACTATGTTTTTCAGATTGTGATGCTACTATGTTCATCACATTGCAACATTACTATGTTAGTAATTGGGACGATGCATTAATAATACAATATTAAATTATTAATACATTAATTGGAAATGGCCATGGTTCACTATGGTTGACCATGACCAATGTTAAATTTTGTTGAACATGACCATTGTTAACTTCCCTAGAACTTCAATATGCATGACCTTCAGTACGGTTGACCTGGGTTGAGCATAGTTCACAATGGTTAACCATGTTTGACAATTGTTTTCTGTAGAAGATCATGGCTAGCCATGACCATCACTACGGATGACATTAATACATTAATGTATATTGTAAAGTATCAGTGCATTAAAAAATTAAGAAAATAGTAATACATTATTAAAGTATTAATACATAAATAATGCATCATTACAATAATGTAATGTCTAAATTAAAGTATTGATTTTCATTAATGTATCATGTAACTTATTAATTAATTGATACTTGAATAATGTATTGTATTAATTTATTAATAAATTATTAATTAATACATTTATAAAGTATTAATACACTAATAAATTTTAATAATACATTAATAAAGTAGTAATACATTAACTTACTGACCTTAGTAATACATTATTAGAACCTTAATGACCATACTAATACATTAATAAAGTATTAATACATAGCCTTATTAAATAGCCTAGGTCGAACATAGCCTTAGTAAATAGCCTAGGTTGAACATAGCCTTAATGCATTAATTGGGACGATGTTATGTTCATCGCACTACGACAAGAAGGATATGGTCATTGCATTGCGATGATATGATATTTGTGTGACATTGCGATGAAAGGATATTTTCATCATATTGCGGTGACATGATATTTGCATCACATTTATGACATGATATTTCCATTAGATTGTGACAAGGAGGCCATGTTCATGACAATGTGACGACAAGGTGATAATTATCGCATTACTATCACATGATATTTACGTGACATTGTGATGACATGATATTTGCATCCCATTGTGATGAGGAGGCCATGTTCATCAGAATGTGACAAGAAGGCTATGTTTGTCACATTGCGAAGACATTACTATGGTCATCGCATTGTGATTGCATGATATTCATGTCACATTGTGATGAAAGGATATTTGCATCAAATTGAGACAACATGATATTTGCATCACATTACGACATTATATGTTTGTCACATTGCAACACATTATGTCTTGCAACATTTGCTTCACATTGCAACACATTATGTGTTGCAACATTTGCGTCACATTGCAACATGTTGGTCACATTGCAAACATGTTGGTCACATTGCAACATGTTGGTACCCAATCTCTGGCAGTGTATTTGGATGATTCATCGAAAGAAGGGATGGTGAGTTTCCCAAATTTTCGGATGAAATCAAGGTTATGCCCCTGCTGTCGTTGTGGTCCTCCTGTCTGCGGCTCTCTGGGGCGGTTCCTAAGTCTGAGTCAACAATACTTGAATAAGGTCATGTACTAATGGAAGTCACGACCCAATGCTGCATACTCCCTCCTATACTCTGCATGTCGTCGGCATGAGTGGGTGGCCTCTGTGCTATCGGTGGCGGTGCTTCTAATGGGGGTGCCCTCTGGAAACTGGGAAACAAGGGTCTGGGAATCTTACTCGTAGAGGTGTATGTGTGAGAGGGTGACTGGGGTCTACTGCCTAATTCCAAGCTCCCCTGTGCTTCATGCGGGACTTGTGTATCTAGGGTGCCCACTCTAGCCAATCTATCAATTGCTTGTGCCAAGGACTGAGACATGGTCTATTGACTAGCTAACATATCATTGATAACCTGCATGAAAACTGCCTCTGGATCTATGGGGGCCTTTCCACTGCCCTCTGGTCGCTCATATCTGTCTCCTAGCATCCTCTCTGCCTCGTGCTTAGCCTCACGCTCTGCCCTTCTCTCTGCTTCTCTGTGTGCCTCTTCCTCTTCCTCTAAGCTAGGAGGAAAAGGGGGAAAATCAGGCCTATGCCTTCTTTCCTGATGCCTGTTGTAAGTGCCATATTCATCACCTACGTGTTCACGACTCTCTGGGTCTTCTGCTGCACTCATTGTCTTTAGTGATAGGCTGGCAGGACTAAGGCTTTGATACCACTGTAATGTTCCCGACTTGGCTAGTCTACGAAACACTGCTAATGTGTGTGTAGGATCAAAGGTTTACAGCATATAAATGATCATGCAAATAATAAACGCGACAAAGGACTGCAAATTTTGTATTATGATATCTCCGTGGATTACAAAATGGCCGAATGCGGCTGAATAAACTGACAATACTCGACTATATCAATAGACAAAGGATCTTAGTCGGAATACAAATAAACAACTGCGGCTGAATAAAATAACAACACTCGACTAGATCAAAAGACAAAAGGATCTTAGCCGGAATACAAATAAGCAACTAAAAGATAATACCCAAAATATGGGAACACTGCAGAATCAATGAAGAATGATGGAAGACCTAGATGATCTTCCCAGTGACTAGGGTGTGTCTTTCAACACTGAAATCAACCAACTAGTGTCTTCCTCCTGGAATACACTGAATTGTCTCTCCTGAGATGCGCCTCTTCTCCTCAATGACAAGTCATAATATGCATAGTGATGAATTAGGTCGCTGACCCTTCCTTTATAGCTTTCCAAACCCTAAATTATGCTGAAACCCTAATTCACTGTTGACTTCCAAAACCCTAAATCACTGCTGAAACCCTAATTCACTATTGACTTCTATTTTTAGTTCATAATGACTTAAAAGTGCGTTTAACCCTTTTTAGCTCAATGCCACTTTCCAAATATAACACTTGTGACTGGAGCAACCTCTAGTAACCCTGTTTACCCCTCTTTAGCCCTGGCTATAGTCTAACGGGGTGGTTTAGACCATTAAGACTCCTCTCTAGAGCTCCAATTTGGAAAGGGGCATTACACTATGTTCGTGACAATGTGACATTACATTGTTTGTTAGAATGCGACATTACTATGTTCGTCACATTGAGACAAAAGGGATGGCTCTTTAGATTCCAACAACAGGACAATGTTTTTCACATAGCGACATTGCATTGATTGTGAGATTGCGACATTACTATGTTCGTCACATCGATGTTAATATGTTCATCACATTTCAACATTACTATGTTTGTCACATTTCAATAATACTATGTTCTCAGGTTGCAATGTTGGGATAATTTTTTAATATGGTTGACATTTCAATATTACTATGTTCGTCAAGAGAAATATATTTTTTGATTGAGGTTGGTCTGGTAGTTTACATTGAAGAGTGTGTCACATAGCCACATTTAGAGAGCAATAATTTTATGAGGTTGACATTGATCTTTCTGACATATAAGGAGATGACATTGAATTAAGGAGTAAAAATGTGAGAGATTAAGTTTCACTTTCATAAATTAAGAATTAAACATTAAAATTAAGCCATATTGTGACATTTTAAATGTAATAAGATGTATAAATTGAATGGATTGAGCCATATTGACAATTAGTGGGTTGTCTTTCCATGTAAGAATAAACTATTCATCAAAATTTACTATTGTTTAAGAATAAAATATTTGTCAAACCAATTTTAATGCAACGATGTTTATTGATTGTATAAAGATTTAAATTCACTATTTCCTCAAGAATTATATTTATTGTTTAGTCAATATTAACATTATATTCGTGCAATATTATTAAAATTAATGTCACATTGTTAAGATAACATTATTAATGAAAGATCTTGAGCGTAATACTATTAACATTAATGTAACATTATTAAAATTGTATTTATGTAACATTATCATTATTAAGATTACTAATGTAACATTATTGTAATATTAATGTGTCATTAATGTAACATTATTAATTAAGTGGGTACTTGCATAAAATTAATATCATTAATTATAAAACTAATGTTATATAGTTATTGAAAACATAATTATTTATATTTTAAAATAAGTAAAGTTTACAAAGAAAATGTTTAATTATTTTATTTTAGGTTGTCTAAAATTATTAAATCTATCCAATTAAATCTACAAAACTTTAAAATTTTATTAAACATAATTTTTTTAAATTTAAAATGTTAATACATAATTTTTTAAAGTTTAAAATGTTAATTAATGAACTTTATTTATTTATTGTAAAACTTTAATAAATTATACTTTATAAATTTATTAAACTTTATTAATTATTTCCTTGAAAAAATACACCTACTATTACTATTTTATTTTATATTTATTTATTACTTTGGATAAATAGTAAAACCTAGATTACCATATTATTTTATATTTATTTATTACTTTGGATAAATAGTAAAATCTAATATTACTATGTTATTCTATCTTTATTTATTATTTCTTTGCTACTATATTATTCTATATTTATCTATTGCTAGATTACTACATATATTCATTGTTATTAACTTGTTATTGTTATATTATTCTATATTTATTTATTACTTTATTGGTAAATTTTTATATTTATTTATTACTATTAATAGGTTTTACATTAATAGTATATTATCACAATATAAAATTAATATATTAAAAATATAACATTATTTGTTTACATTAATATTACATTAGTTTTAAACATTAATAATATACTACATTTAAACATTAATAATATTACTTTACTTTTAAGATTATTAATAATATTATTTTGAAGATTAAGATTATTAATATATGATGTTTAAATATTAATGTTAATAAATTATCAAAGTTAGTATTTAGGAATATTACTTACTTTTAAGATTATTAATAATATTATTTTAAAGATTATGATTATTAATATATGATGATTAAATATTAATATTAATAAATAGTTTAAGTTAGTATTTAGAGTTAGAATTAGGTTTTAATTTAGAATTCAAATTTATGAGAAAAGAAGTGTGACTAATAATGTAAAAATAAACCATACAAACAATGCATAAAATAGTTGATATTATTAATAATAATAATATCAATAATAATAATATTATTAATAATAATTGATATTATTAATAATAACTCAAGAAAAATAATATTATTAATAATAGTTGATATTATTAATAATAACTCAAGAAGAATAACTCATGGTCATTCGAAAACTACTTCAAAAATCACAACAGCCCAGACTGACCACTTGCTCACCTGTTTTACATGAACCATAATTCATTGACGATGGGCCTGTACAGTCAGAATACTATTATCTTCGAGTTGAAAGGTGTTTTTAAATTATTAAAATATAGAATATAAGCTTATTGGTTGGTTGTTATGAAAGTACACGAAAAAGAATATAAGTAATCGCAGGCATATCCTGTATCCTATACCTTGTAAATTTCTGAAGTATATCATCATACAAAATTTGGGAATATAAATAAAACATAATCACAATTAATCTCAAGCATGAGTTCATGTATCCTGTAAATTATGGTCAAATTATTATAGAGTGTCATAAGCCATTAATTACTGAGATACAACTTGCACCAGATATGAGAGAAACTCCCAACACCGTGTTGAAGAAGTGATAAATGTATCCAAAGGTCTCTTTATGTCGCGGATTCATCGATGCAATCTGATTCAATAATCCAGGGGTTATGATTTATACACCTAATTCTATGCAATGAATTGAATTTCAAACGTAGGTTTTTTTTTTTTTTATTTATTTATTTATTTATATATATGTATAATCAAATTTTAATCAGCGAAGGTAGTGAACTTGGCAATGTGATGGTGAGCAAGTAATTTTTTAATCTTATTTAGTAAATGTGAAAAAGTAATCACGTAAATGTACGTCTTTATAAATGAGCAGAAGTTAATTTATCAAAATCTCATCTATTAATTAGAGAGGAATACAAAGAATATGCCAACATCTTCAATTACTAACCCTAAAATTGAAATTTATGATTAAAAGGTTGATTAATCCACTGATTCCAATAAGGGGACAAGTACGTAATTATACAAGTGTCATAAGAATCTACCACTGTATTCGATATATACATGTAACACTTTCACCATTATTCTCTCATTCAATTTTCATTTTCATGATCATGTTCTAAGAGCAATAAGAATTTGCTATTGCATTTCAAAATATATGTAACTATATATATATATATATATATATATATATATATATATATTCAATTTTCATTTTTATGATCACATTTCAAGCGCAATAAAAATTTGCTATTGTATTTGAATAAATATATATATATATATATATATATTTATATTTATTAGGTTCATAATAACACCACTCTCTTCAAACTTTTGAAATTTGACGACTAAAAGCTTCAATATTCAAGAATGAAGAATCAAGTTGTTTGTGAATCCAATTTTGAATGGCTTTGATGGTATTATCTATTATTCAAATCTTTACAAAATAGGTTAAAAACAAAATCAAAATCAATTGGTACGGTGGGATTTATTTTCATCTATTTTTATGCAAACTACCCTAAACTCTCCTTACCATATTTAATGTCGTCTAACTTATGTTTAATATTATATTATTCACTCACATTATATTAAAGCAGCAAAACATTCACATAACATGAAGTTGGCCGACAGAAGAAATAGTCTATGGAATCTGTCACACATGTAGATAATGCAACAAGGTGTTATTACATTATATTAAAGCAGCACAAAATTCATTGTACATGAAATTTTTACTATTGAAAAATCAAATAAAAGGAATTTGATGAAATCTGTCACTCTCGGATGGAATTTAAATTATTGATGTAAAAATTATGATATATTGAAATTTATATGTTTTTAATTTTTTAAATGATGTGAGAAAAGATATTTAAAACTAAGAAAAGACATAATGAAATGATCATGTATATAAAAATGTTGTTTTACAATTATCCTCACTTTTTTTTTTCCCAAGAGAAATTTACTCAATTTTATAAAAGGTATAAAATCATTTACAAAACTCTGTAACCAGACATATAGCCGGATTAAAGCAAGAACCAATACAGATCTGGACATGCAAAATACTAAGAATATTGCTGCCAGGGAGTAAGAGAGGACGATCTACGAGTCCAGAATCTACACAGCCAACTCAAAGAAAAACTGTAAATCTTAAAACATGCCTTGTACAGTCAAGTGCCCAATGATGTGAATCTAATGCCACAACCAGTGACACCAGCCTCCTTCACACTGCAATCGATGAAAGGTAACGCGAGAACTATGGCTATCCCGACTATCAAAAATGAAATATGAAGCACAGAATACACCACTAGTTCTGTCAATCACCCAATGTAGTAGAATTGCCACCACGACAAAAAATGAGCCTGCCTCCATCGCCGAACAAGCAGACAGTTGCTAGTAGAAACCAAGGCACACTGCGCGCATTCCGGTGCTGCAAGCTTGTTTTAAAATTTGAAGAGATTGAAGAAGGAAGTCGGACTCTCCTGTCCTCTGTCACAGTGATAGATGGAAAGTCTGCCCACCACTTGAGTGAGGGCTCTCTTGGAGAGTGCATCCGCCTCAGAATTGAAAGATCTGGGGAGATGGCGGAAGGAGATGTCAGTGAAGGAGAGAGCCAGCTGTTGCGTTTTATGTTTCCAGCCTTCCACGTGGATGGAATGGAGATTGCACTTATGATTAATCCAGTCAATGATAAATTTTGAGTCGCCTATGACCTGAAGGTGATCTAGGGACCAAAAGGATGCCAACATAAGTGTAGTCCATAAGCCCAGAAGCTCGGCTTTGGTATTCATACCCCTACCACAACTTAGAGACCACTTTGTAGTCCTCTCCGAGTGCGATTTGAAAGTGCCTCCAGCACCACAGCATAAACCTGTAGATTGTGCCGCTCCATTAAAAAAAGCCACAGAGTAGCCTATCGGTAAGATATAATCAACCTCTTTGTAAAGATGTACCTTGACTGTAGACTGCTGCCAATGAAAAGAGGCTTGTGATCTGTGGCAGACCGCCCGAAGAGAAAGGGAAGCGTCCTCAAAGAGCGCCTTGTTACGCTCTAGCCAAATATGCCAGCTAACGAGAACTGCCAGAGTAGGAGGCACAACTTGGACAGTAGACCAGGTGGAGAAACATTCAGTAATGGTGGCACCGGTCCAGAGGAAAGGAAGGGAGAAGTGTTGCAGGGTGTGCTTCCAAATGTTTTGAGCAAAAGTACAGTGGATTAATAGGTGATGGATG
>JASDQU010508817.1:100945-115185 GCA_032191745.1 Picea mariana | reverse complement strand
TAAAGCTACTGTCGAAGTAAGAAACCCCATGGTTGAAGAAAATGAGGAACTTCCAGCAGACTTCTGGAGCATGGACTTCGATGGTGTTGTGAGTAAAGAAGGAGATGGATCCAGAGTGTGGATGCATAACCACAGATCAAAGTACTCCGAGAATCATTCCTATAAACTGAACTTTCAATGTACTAAAAACATAGCCGAGTACGAGGCTTTAATGCTCAGTCTGAAATTATTGAAGAAAGTTGGTGCTAAGAAGATAATGGTAAGGGGTGATTCTGAATTAATTATCAAGCAAATAAAAGGTGAGTATGCAACAAAACATCCCAGACTTAGAGCCTATAGAAACGTTGTTTTGGATGCTCTTTAATGCTTTACTGAGGTTGATTTGTAGGTGATGCCTAGAGGACAAAATATACTCGTAGATGAACTGGCCATGTCAACAGCTACCTATAAAAACCATTTTCGTCCCACTCGCAAGTACATAGTGGAGGTGAAGTGCAGACCCACCATTCTTGATAACATCATATATTGGCAGGTATTTGGAAATGACGATCAAATTGAAGATTTCCTGCAATGTAAAAATGATTTCGAATGTATGAACATAGATTTAGAATAGGATGAAGAAGTTGTAAATAAATCTATTTTTGAGAATGGTAGTGTAAATACAATAGATGCTGAAGAAATCAATGAAAAGGATGTAGATTCTGATATCCTGCAGTTGAAAAATAATGTGTTACCTAGAGGTTTAGTTCCGTTGGAAGACTTGTTTGATTTTAACGATGTAGCCAAAAAACCAAAAATTGAAGCTAGCAGTAAAGAGGTTGAAGACTATAACATAGGAACAGAATAAAACCCCAAAATGATAAAACTGTCTAAATCACTGCCACCAGAGAAAAAAAGAAAATACATTGAACTTTTTAAGGAATATATAGATTTTTTTGCCTAGGGCTCTGAGGACTTAAAATCCTATGACACAAGCATCATACAACACCGGATTCCCATAAAAGAAGAACATAAACCTTTCAAACAAAAACTTTGGAGAATTAATCCCAAGTTGCTTCCCTTGATAGAGAAAGAAATCAAGAAGATGTATGATGCCAAGATTATAGTCCCCTTGAGGTTTTCCAAATGGGTTTCTAATCTAGTTCCAACCAGGAAGAAAACTGGTGAGATCAGGCTCTGTATAGATTTCAGAAATATGAACAAAGTATCCCTCAAAGATAATTACCCTTTACCCAAAATGGACCATATTTTACAAAGGGTGGTCATATCTAGTAGAATCTCCTTACTGGACGATTTCTCTTGTTTCAACCAAGTCCTGGTCCACCCAGAAGATCAAGAGAAGACAACCTTTACCACACCCTGGGGTACCTTCATGTATGTGAAGGTGCCTTTCGGTCTGATGAACGCTGGAGCTACTTTCCAAAGAGCAATGGATATTGCCTTTATGGATGAGACTAGGAAATTTATAGTCATTTATCTGGATGATGTAATTGTTTACTCCAAATATGAGGAATAACATTTGCTCAACCTCAGACGTGTGTTTGAGAAGTGTAGGAAATTTTGGATTTCATTAAATCCTAAGAAAATCCTTTTCAGGTTAGAGGAAGGTAAACTACTGGGACACATAATCTCAAAAGATGGAATTAAAATAGATCCCAGCAGGATAGAAGCTATCCAGAAGGTGGAACACCCTAGGAACATCAAAGAACTACAATCTTTCATTGGAAAAATAAATTTCCTTAGAAGATTCATACCAAACTTGCCCGAGCTTCTCAGGAATATTACCAATATGTTGAAAAAGGACACAAAAATCAAATGGAACGTCGAGTCCAAACAATCATTTGAGCAAGTGAAACATGCTCTGACCCAAGCTCTAGTTCTGATTAGCCCAGACTATACCAAAGACTTTTATATTTTCTCTTTCGCATCTGAGCACACTATAGCAGCAGTATTGTTGTAGAAAAACAATGAAGGGTACGAGAAACCCATAGACTTTTTCAACAAAGCTTTAAGAGACACAGTGTTGAATTGTAACATTATGGAGAAACAAGCCTTCACCCTGGTAAAGGCTATAAAATATTTTAGGGTTTATATTCTCCATTCTCACACAATTGCATACATCCCAAACAAAGTCGTTAAAGATATTCTGACCCAGGATAATCCGGATGGCAGAAGAGGAAAATGGATTGCGGTCATTCTGGAATATGACATTGAGATAAAACCTACTAAACTTATCAAAGGAAAGGGTTTGGCCAAATTGATGGTCGAGTTTAATTTCCATGCTTTAGATATTAACCTTTTGGCTGCAGTAGATGGACCAGAAGAGTAGGCAACTCCAAACATAAAAGAGGCATTCTTAAATTCCCCTTGGTACACAGACCTCATTTTCGTACTCCACAATTTAAAGGCTCCTGCAGGTTTGACTAAGACCAAAGCTAGATTTATTAAATTGAAAGCATTGAAATTTTGTATTCTAGAAGGCAATCTCTATTGGAAAGATCCTGGTGGTATCTTGCTTAATTGCATGTTAAAAGATGAAGCTGATAAAGTTCTTCAAAATTTCCATGCAGGAGACTGTGGTGGGCACCTGAGCTGGAAGACCACAACTAACAATATTCTGAGAGCTGGCTTTTACTGGCATACTTTGTTTGCTGATGTTCACCAGAAGGTTACTTCTTGCCACCAGTGTCAGATTTTTGAAGCGAAAAGGAAGCTTCTGCTACTCCCAATGAAACCCATCTCTGTTGAATATCCTTTCCAACAGTGGGGGATAGACTTCATTGGTGAAATACATCCTCCCTCTTCGGGCCAACATAAATGGATCCTCATGGCCACAGACTACTTCACCAAGTGGATTGAGGCTGTACCATGCAGACAAGCTATTGACTCTGTCATCATCAAGTTTTTAGAAACTAACATTTTGTCTCATTTTGGATGCCCCAGAAAAATTATAACTGATAATGCAGCGGCTTTCAGATCCAAAAGGCTCATAGATTTTTGTAATCAATATCATAATACTTTGGGACACTCAACGACTTATTATCCAGAAGGAAATGGGCTAGCTGAGTCTTCTAACAAAATTCTGGTGAACATCCTCAGAAAGACATTGCAGGAAAACAAGAAATTGTGGCATAATAAGTTGGTTTTCACACTCTGGGCTAGCAGGATTAGCACCAAAAGATCGATTGGTATGTCTCCATACCAATTGGTGTATGGCATTGAGGCAGTTTTTCCTCTTTCATTAGGAGTTCTGGTCATGAAACTATTGCAGGAAACACAAGAAGAACCAAATGATGTCCAGCAAAGAATAAATCAAATGATCCACCTAATGCAATCTAGAGAAGAAGTTTACAACATAACTCAAGTGGTCCAGGAAAATATTAAAAAGATTTATGACAAGAGAACCAAAGAGGATAAATTTGAATTAGGTGATCTAGTTTTGAGGTGGGACTCTAGAAATGAAGATAAAGGTAAACACGAAAAGTTCGATAGCTTGTGGAAGGGTCCTTACACCATTTAGGCCTTCAGAGGAAATAATTCTTTTCTACTTGCTAATCGTGACGGATCATACCTGCCAGGGGGACCCATAAATGGCAGGATGTTGAAGCATTACTTGCCACCTCAGTAGAGAGATCACCATTCCATTCCATTGTATATATCATTTCTTTTACAAGTCTTTTAGGTGTAGGTGTTGTTGTTAAGGTGTCTAAAGCCCGCAGAGAAGACCCTAAGACATTGAATAATACCATCAAAGTTTCTAAATAAAGCAAGTCAGGCAACAAAAGAAACTCTAGAGGAAGTTTTTCAAAACAACAAGAAACAAGATTCTTGGCATCTCGCAAGGAGGATACCATCCCCAGGTGGAGCCGTTGTTATAACCCTATAATTTATAGGATCAATTGTTGATTGTATTTTTGTTCCCTTCAGTGTTTTTGATTTGCAGAGATTACTACATCCTGAAAAAGAAAGAAAAGAAAATGAGAAAAGAATAAAAGAGGGCATAAAAGAAATTAAATAAAGCCCCATGAAATAAAAATGGCTTGATCCATACAGTCTAAGCATGCCCAAGTCCTTTTAAATTGATGTTGATAGTCTTAGTGAACAAGCTTAACTAAACTGTCTAATCTTAGTCAAGATGATAGGTTAGTTAGTGAATAAATTTGACCAAACAACCTAATCTTGGTCAAATAGCCCCTAGGTAGACTATTTTCTTAGTCCAACAGTCTAAGCTGGGCTAAAGGTGCAAATGATGTAGGTTAGGACATAGGTTAAACAACTTATTTTCAATAAATATGTATGATGATTGATGAAAAATGCAAGATTTTGGATGATGAAGTGTTTTTCTAAACCCATGGTGATAAAGAGAAGAAGAAGCAGTGCGCAAAACCCATAAAAAGTCATTAAGCCTAAGTCCCGCGCCATTTGTTGAATCGTGCCCTGCAAAATTAGAGATCGGGCCTAGATCTATGACTGAGCGGTGAGCACCCAGATCTACAGCTTTGAAAAGATTTTGAACCCTCCCGATCGTTCGACCTTTAACGTCGGGGGGGGTCTGAAAAGATGTTTAAGATGTGTGCTCAGATCTATGGCCATCCCACTAGCGTGCAATTGGACGGTCCATAGAAGATTCTAGACCCCCCCGATCATTCTGCTTTTAACAGAGAGGGGGGGGGTCCGACATGATGTTAAACAACGTGCCCAGATCAATGGCTGATCTAGCTTCACCCAGATCAATGGTCAAAAAGGAATCCTAGACCCCCCGAATGTTCTGCCTTTAACTGAAGGGGGAGGGTCTGGAATGAAACAAATCCAGGTGGGCCCCATCACAACACGACGTCACCTCATTGCGTCCAAACTCCCCCTCTCCAAACGTTTATCGCTTATCAGTGTTACAATTCACGGCCACTCTCTGCAAGTTCCATGTCATGACCCTGTCAGCATGTCCCATCTATCTAACCATTACAGGTCATATCTTTCCCGTTCGCTTTCCAATCAATAGTGCACATGTCGACCAGAGGTACACTTCAGACATCCTTCATCCTGTACTCTCACACTCTAAACAACCCGTTGGCCATTTATGACTGCCACATACCCGTTGTCCATCTGACCTGTCCTTGTTCGCCTAAACGGATACCCATCCACTCAAATTCAACCCTATTTTGGTCATCTCCCATTCCATTCACATTCCCTGCATATCAAGAGATTCATTTTCCTCCACCTCTGCAATGCCTCATCCAACCACAACCATTACCACTAACATTTTGTTTGAATTGCAGGTACTCTTCACAACAATGGCACCAAAATCCAAGAAGACAAAAGCAGGGGAAAATCCTTTCCTCCCACCTCCTGTAGACCTCAACAAGAACCCATTGGCGGACAAAGATCATCTGATATCAGACATAAGGTGTGAAGTTGACTTCACGGATTTGCAGTCGTGGCTCAAAGACACTTTCTTAGATTAGAGCGATGAAATCGGTCTCTGGGATTCCAATATTCCTTTATATCTTTTCCCCCAGGTCCATCATTTCCCTGAATTTTCCCTCAAATGCCAGGCTCATTACCTTACCGACCATAGAGTCATAGTCTCGTCATCAGGAGAAACTATGTTCTTCATCATGCTAGAGGCCATTGATCAGATGACTCAGATACGCAAAAATGAATCTTCCTACACTTTCAATCTCGAAATCATAATAGAATTATACAAGAAATTATCTTTTCCTCAAAGAGCCCAGATATTTGAATTTTTCCTCCCATAGGATGCTTAGTTCCCCAAATCAAATCCCCCCTATCCTTCCTCCCCGTTCTCAGAAAAGGGAAACCAAGTCATTTCATCACTCTATTGTCTACTTTGTTATTTTTCAGACGCATGGGTGGATGAGCCTATATTGAGTTTTCTGTCCATTTTCTCTACCGAGGAAATATCCACCACTCAGTTTGACTACAACACTTTCCTGGCGGAGAACATTCACGAGCAGTTTTCATAGTTCACCACAGAGGGAATGTTCTGGTACTCATCCATCCTGGCTTACATGTTCATATTTTTTCAAACAGATAGGTTCTCTTTCTCAATGCAGAAGAATGACAAGGAAGGAAAACCTCAAGCAGTCACATTATGGACATCGCTGCTCAGGAGAAACTTCACTGAGTTCACTTTTAAACAATTCATTGAATTTTTTTATCATCCAGTTGTAGGCATGCTTAGTGGAAGACCTGAGCCGAGAATAAATGAAGAAATTCAAAGAGTTATGCACCTTTCATATCTGGCAAAGACTGGAGATTGGTTTCTATACCAGAATCACACAGAGATTAGAGTGTATGGGTGCGAACTAGCTCCATACAAGTTGCCTAAGTATGTGCCTATTCAAATGTTCAAACTAGAATATATTCGTCAGATGATAAACTCATATGACATCCATTTTGTGTCCCTGAAGAAAAAATAGCAGATGAGGATCAAAGGACAAATAGGCCCATTTATCTGCAATAGTCGAGTTGTTGGGTAAGAGGCAGACAAATTATTGAAGGAAATGAAATTCAGCACTAGTTTTATTTGGAGATATGACCCTAGTGGGATCATTGCAGAGATGAGATCCAAGAAAAAAAGTTCACCCTATGCCCACACCCTTAAGAAAGAAATTGAAAAATATGTCAACCAGATAGAATGGGAAGTAAATACTCTGGTAGATACAGAGCCACGAGAATCTCTTTCAGTATCTATTTCACTAACTACCACTCCAAGGGCACCAAAGAAAAAAATACCAAGAAAGGATGATTCACCTTCAATCACTGAGGTATCAACAGAATAATTCCGGGTATACAACAAGAAACCCAAAACCACTCATGCTACTCAAATGTCTGTTGAGGAAGAGCCCTACTCTTCCACAATGATTGAGAGAAGACAACAGGTGGTGTCAACTTCTTTTTCGAAGAAGCAGACATAAATAGATGTGACTACCAAAACTTCAGAAGGTTCTATACCCCTAAGAAATTTTTAAAAATATGAAATGATTAAAAAGAATAACTAGACACTGACCAATAGCACCTACTCTCATTTTTGGAAGAAAACTTCCACAACAAAACACAAACTATTGTCAGCATTTGACACAGAGAAAGGAAGAATGCATCTTGCATTTCTGCAAGCATAGGTGCCTCAACCCAAAGAAATCACTGATTACAAGAAGTCAACTATTGTTTTTGACACCAAACAAGTACATCCAGCTGATCAGATGGACTTGCACAGACAGACTAGAGAAATGGTTTTCTCCACATTAGCACATGCTTCCGCTACAACATCAAAGTTACAGGTGTCTTTAAGAAATGTTTAGACCCAATTGAAGTTGGAGAAGATATCCTCTTTTGCAAAGGATAATAGAATAAAATCCTTAGAGGAGTTGGTCCTCAAGATTGGGTGTGATCCCTCGAATGTTAAAGCAGCAGAGGAAATATTGAAGAAAAAGAATGTTGACATTACATCTTTGAGAAAACAATTGAAATTGCCACCAACAAAGGATTCGAAAGCTAAAAAGGTAGCTGAGGCAGAAAACGAGAAAGAAGAATTGTTGAATCTTTGTTGGCAGCCATATTAATCTCTATTTTTACGAGCTGCCTACACAGGTTTTTTAAATTCTCGTCACTCGTCACAATCTTTTTCATTAAACAACGCTTGTTACTCGTCGCTTTCTGCGTACCTGCTTTTCGATTTTGTTTTCATACTCACAGTTGGAATTCATGTTTGATCTCATCAAAGGGTTAATGTTCATATGGTTTATCGTCGATTTGTCTTATTTTGTTATGAACATGGTTGTTTCCATGGTTATCACCCCTTGGTCTCGAACACACCTTGGTTACATGTGTATTAAACCACCACCCATTTAGCATTTGACTATTGTTAATAAGGTTTTAATTTATAAAATCTTTGATTCGATTGTTTATTTGACATTTTGATCGAATCTTGGATATGCATATGATGGTTTTCAACTGTTATGATTTTTATGTGTACCATTACACCGAGGTGTCATTCTAGGTACAGCGTGGTATGATGTTTTTGTATGGCCTCGATCTATACAATTTTCCTCACACGCATAGCAATTAACATTCCTGCATACCATTTCGAGCTCTTTTTGCATTATGTTGGGGAAGCTCAGGGCAATGGCTCTATGCTTGTTCTGTCAAACCCTATTGCCGAATCCCATGTCGATTTCTTGTTGTTAGCAATGGCTCCTGTAGTGAGAATTGAGCCTAACGGTGTCCAGACATTCTTATTGTTTGATAATTCCCGAGAAGACTTAGAGAAGAATGGTTGGTGTGTCTTTGTTGAAAAGTTTGAGTGTTTTAATTTAGCAGTCGCTCAAGAATTTGCGTTAATGTTTGATGGTTGCAGAGCTAAAATAGGAGATGTCCATCTTGAATTAAACAAAAATTTTACTAGCCAAGCCACCGGTCTGCCAACCGTGGGACAAAAGTGGTTTAAAAACTCAAATGTTGAAGAGGTTCCCTGGTCATTGTTGTTCACCTCAAGGAAGATTACCATCTGCGACAGAGGCATGCCCGTTTCAACTCTAAAACCTAGATGGCACGATCTGTTAGCTATTTTCAAACAGTTCGTTACTTGTGAGGGGATATGGTTTGGTTTTCTTATATCACTTACGGTTGCTCATGAGTTCTATCGATTTTCCCCTAAACATGCCCTATTTTCTCCTTCGAAGTTTATACAAAATGACAAAGCGTTTTAAAAGGAAAAAATCCGATTCATCCTGTTCCACCATTGTTTGATCAATATTATTATTGTTCATCAGTTGAAATTAAATGGTGATTGTTGGGATTCCTTCCTGTTAAGAAATGGTTTTGCTAGCAGTGAAATAAGACAGGTTGACAAGTCTGTCGTCACATAAACCCTCGTCGAGCCTACCATACCTCCTCCTTTTCTCTGTGATCCTATTTCTAATGTGGAACCCTCAACCTATGCTGGCACTACCCAACCCGACACTCTACCAAATTCGCATCCCAAAGGTGGTGTTAAGTCTGTTAAAAAGTCTGCAAAGAAAAAGTGTAAAGGCAATGTTGATATCAATTATAAGGGTAAAAGAGCCGCATGTTGGGTTTCATGATGTGCCCGAAGTAAACCTAAGCCCTGTGCAGACCAAAAAGAAATTGTGTTAAGCGAGGATTCCAATTCGGAAATTGAAAGTTTTCTAACTGAAGAATATCCATATTCGTATGGACTTTGCTCTAGTAAACCATTTGATTATGTTACAAGCCTTCCACCGTGTCTTAAAGACAAACCCGACTTCCCTGGAATCAAACTCAACAGTGAACCTATAGGTCAAATGGAAAATTCCCCACCTGTTAATACCATCACTGCTAATACACAGTCTATTTAGCCGCAATGTAATGAATGTCATTCGTGGCTCGATAGGTGTTACAGAGACGTGCCTTTACTTCAGTCTCGGATCAAATCCTTGGAAAACCAAGTGAATTTGCTAACGAAAGAAAATGGCAGACTACAATCCGTAGCTCAAACCAAAGATAAACGACAAAAAACTACAGGGTCCGTTGTTTTTAAGAACGTGGAAGAAGCGACTGCCATTGTGAATTCGAAAATTGCTTGATTAAGTCAAATCCCTTAATCTGAGGTATGGTGTTTAAAAATAAGTTTAGTATGATTTTGTCTTTTTTTAATTAGAATACATGATTTGTTTGCACATATTACATCTAGTCTGTTTTGATTGATCCAATAAAATATGATTCTAGTTATAATTATAACTAGCTACAGAATCGTGAGATTCTGTAGCTAGTTACTAAAATTCAAATTTCTTGTTTTTACAACAAAAAATGCAATCTGAAATCTTTTATTCTTATGTGTTTTTAGGTACCTACGATTTCTAAAGAAGATTTGAACCACTGGTGGCATCTCTCAGCATGCTATTTCTTTATGTGGTTTTAGAATAGGCTGTTAGTTTTGATAACAAGTAGAATCTAGGAGGTTGCATCCCCCACTTTTTTTGGAATAAATTAGGTGATATCCACAGGAAACATTTTGATCCTGTAACCTATATAAATGTATTGTTTCGTAAACTAAAGACCATCGTTGCCTGGGAGCAAAAACTATGGATTTATGACTGACAGACTTGAATGGAAGTTGATATTGACACAGCTTTAGCTTCGATATATCATATTTGTGTTCAAGTTTTGCTCATTTTGATTTGTAATTAAATTGTGACTACTTTAAATATCATGGTTTATTAAAGATTGATGTGATGGAATTTATATGATGTTCATGTTTTTTGTCCCTCATATTATATACAACAATTACTCTGTTCAAATTTGATGATTAGAAGGTTAATCTTCTATATTCGATGAGCAGTTATATGCAAATTTTTACAGCCAGATTTATCGTAATGTGATCATTTGTCAAATTATAGAATTGTTGTTGCTACATCTCTTACATGTTTTGTCATTAGCATTCAATCATTACTGCTTCACGTTTACGAGAAGCATTGGTAAGATCTGGTGCGGATTGGCCTCATCAAACAACAAAATTAGATGTTATGCACAGGACGAATAGGAGATGCCATTACAGGTTAGTTTGCTAGTTTTATTTTATTAGTTTAATTAATATAGAAATTCCCTATAATCTAAACACATTTTACTGTTCATTTATGTTTTCAATTAGACAGTTTCCTATTTCCTTTCTCATTTATAAACATTATAAAAAATAATAAAAAAAGACTGAATGATAGTTTTGTTGTCATAAATCAATTCATATTTGATTTTCGTAGATTTCGATCAAAATTTGCATTCTGTAAATGTTATACATATATCAGTATATCAGAGATATAATCATATTGTACATATAATAAGTAGAACTATTTTGTGAATATTAGTTAGTGAACTGTAAGTATATTGTAGATTTGTATCTAGTTTTCAGCAAGTGTTTTCTTTATTATTAAGTTATCTTCTTTAGTTTTGTTTTTCACTCTCTTAGGACTCAGATCGGCTAACGGAGCCACTAAACCCGTCGGAGTGGATTAATCCAAACGGATTGGGTTAAGTAGACAACCCCGGACCGGATTCACTCCTCCAGTTAACGAGCGGTCAATTTTGCCCGTCAACAAGCTTATCATGTAGCAAAACGCACAACTCAGAGAAATGGAGATAGAGTTGGAAAAATTATTGAAAGAAAAGGAACAAATGACACCAATGGAATTCATTCCATTGAGTGAATTTCCCATTGCATAAGTAAGTATAGAAACAGTTCCAACAACCACTACTACATAAATTCCATCAGCAGCCCCACTGACAGCACTGGAAAAAACCGTGGAGTTAGCAAAATCCATGGAGGAAATGACTCTGCAAGGAACAAAGATCAATAGGTTGAAAATGGAGATTGAAAATCTACAGGAACTCAAGTCTTCTTTCCAAACAAGATACAATGTTGAGAGACAGGTGTCAGAGAAACTCAAGCATGAAATACAATAGCTCCAGAAACAAACAGTGGCAGGCAAGACATTAGCAGAGGCTAAGGAAAACATATGGACAGATATTGCAAAATTCATAAATGAAATTTGGCCCATGGTGCAAATCATGTTCGAGCAACATGATCTGGTGTTAAAGAGTAGGCAAGCCATTGACAGGATAAGAATAGAGCTGGGTGAGATGGCCTCAACGACCAACGAGATCATCAAGTTTCTGAACTCCAAAACCAAAGAAGAGCTGGAAGAATTGAAAGTCGAAGACATAACAGAGACTATCCTTAAGGTAAAAAGAGTATTGACTAAAAGGGGATTGGTGTTACAGTTGGAGGAAAAGGCTCAGAACATGGACATTAGAGTTCAAAGATTTTTTTAGCAAGATTGAATCCTTACAGAAAAAGGGTCTTCCTGATCTATGTGTCCTAAATGATAAACTAATGACTCTGTCCGATTACAAGCAAAGGATTGCCACTGTGGCCAAAGATAGTTCCAAGTTTTCAGGGATACAGGGCAGCATCACAGGCAAAGAAATCTTGGAGACTCTGCAGCATGACCTCAACATTCGGCACGAGATCAAGTATGTCTTCATCATCAAGATGACTTTTTCTAAATACACCAAGATGGACGAAGTTTACCGCCGGTTATTGAAAATTACCATCCCAAGAACATAGAGATGGGATGAGCTGTGCGATTTGATTGAGTAAAGGCAGAGCCTCATCCATCTCAGTGTCCAGCTTAGTGTCTAGCATAGTTGAATTCATCTGAATGACTCAACAAAGGTCTTCCCCGAAATCATCATGAGAGATTCAACACATCATCATCAGTTACTACATTTCTGCATCTTGTTAGATTAGTTAGTTAGACTCAGACTCTTTCACATCCTGATCATTAATGACAGGGTTGTTGTAACTTTTATTATAAATATTTCTCACTTAGAAGTAGGAAGGGTTGTTGATCTTTATGTCCGAGCAAGCTCTAGTTTCTGTAATTTTTATCAAGAAGTTGTTCCAGTAATACAAAGAGAAGTTTCATAGGATTCCCGCGTGTCAATTGTTGGTGAAGTTCCCTCTGTCTATGTACAATTTTTTTCTTTCTCAATTATCATATTGTCTCTCTGAAATCTAATCTTTAAAAGAAGTTAAAGTTGCATAATTTACCATTGTGTACTATGTTCTTAATCTTTTACAAATTTAAATGTTTTTCCTCTGATGTTATAACAAAGAAATTCTTAAATTCTTTTTGTTTTAACTGATATCTCACCTTTTTAGCAATACACCATTTTTATTTCTAAGGAACCCAGCGTTAGCACTATCTCGTCTTGTGAAATGAATCTTGTAACGTTGTCTTTAACTTATATCTTTTAAAAAAAGACCCCATAGCCCAATGGAAGCGTAATTGATATTCAACCACTTCATTCAAAAACAATACAAACAACTCAGTTATATTCTTTCTAAATAACCTAAAATCTTTGAAAACTCAAACAAATCTAGAACTCACAGAGAGATCCCTCTCTGAAACTGGTAGGGCTAGCTTCCAGTTTTGAAGCGGTTGGTTAAGGTTACCTTTGATAAGTTTCTTCTTACCTCATAACAACCTATGGGAATTTACAGAGTGATAATAGGGCCGAAATTTTCTTCGCGGATCGACCTTCGAGAATTTAAATTCTCAAACTCCATTTGTCTTTTGTTTCTCTTATCCGGAGTGAAGGATCTGGCGACGCATGGCTCCTACTGATCAATGACTCAGTTTCACTTTAGGTGCTTCGGGCTTCGTCCCTTCAGGACTTTGCAATGTTTCTCATTAAAATTATTTCGAAATCTCGATTCCCTCGATAATTTTCCATCGTTGATCTCTCCCAATGAGATCTACGTCCTAGATTTAATCTTTTCTCGACCATTGATTACAGGCATGGAATGAGTCACTCTGAGTGTTTTTATTTGTGCTCATGGTTGTGGCCAGCAGCCCTTGACAAATTTATGTGATAACACAAATGACACAACAACCCGTCCTGAAGATGGAAATTAGCGACAATTGCGTTTGCGCCCAACATTTGGTAGGTGGTGGTGAAGTCTGGGGCTGCCTCATAGAGTTGGGGCCATCCATAGGTCTCATGGCCGCAAGAGTATAACACCATGGTGAGTGCCACAATTGACGATCTACTCAGGCAATAAACGACGTAGTTGGTGCTTCCCATTTTATATTTGATGTTGAGGTGCAATTTTTGCAAGTACGTAGACCACTTTTGATTGTGGTTATTATACAATTTGCCTTGTGTCTGCATGAACTACAGTGTCTTATGATTAGTTTGGATGACTGTCTTCTTCCCAAGAATGTAATGTCTCCACTGGCAGCAGGCTTGCACAATTGAATACATTTCTTTGTCATTAGTAGGGTACTTACAGATAACATCTGATATTGTCTCACTATGATAGGTCACGGGGTGGCCATGCTGAGTGAGAACGACGCGCACAACATAGTTTGAAGCATCTGTCTCGATCTTAAAGGGTTGTTGCAGGTTCGGTAGTGAAAGTACTGGGGCTAAGCATAAGCGCTTCTTCAAATCATCGAACGCTTGTTGTTGGGACCAAACCCACACAAATTTATTCTTACCACCACCAATGGTTACTTGGATGAGGGCCCATGCAATATGGGAGAATCCCAACATGAACCTACGGTAAAACCTAGCAAGGCCCAAGAAGCTCTTAAGCTCAGTGAGTGTGGTTGGGGCTGGCCAGTCATGGATGAATTAGATTTTGGTTGGATCCACATGTA
>JASDQU010508817.1:41409-60498 GCA_032191745.1 Picea mariana | reverse complement strand
CCAACGGGGCCAACATGACTTTTTTCGCTTCATCTCCTAGGGTTAGATTTTTGGATGTCTAGGGTTTTTTCATTCATGTTTATTGTAAAAATGTCTTCAGAGACTCATTGTACTCATCTTCTTGCGAATGAGCATAGTCGTCACATCTCTTTTCAGTCAACATTTTAAAGTTTTCAACATATTTCTTATTTAATATAAGCCAAGTTTTACTGTATCTCTATTATTGTTCATAAATTTGTGGTTTCATTTCATTCCACTCATAAATTTGGATCAATTTGATATTTTTCCTTCATCTAGAAGTTCTAAGTAATTGCAACATATTTTGTTGTGAAGAAAAAATTCTACAAATTTATCTCGAAAATTTAGGTTGATGAAAAAACCTAAACCTTGTCAAATGTCCCATGATAGTGCCATATTTTCTCATCTTGGTGTTCATATGTATTGTATGTCAATATGGATATCATAGGTTCTTATTCAAAACATTCACAATAAAATGATATTGACATCCCTTCTTCTTCCCAAATGAAACCTTGCATTTATTTGGATGATTTCATTTGTTGTCTTCCTACCAATATAAACATGAGTAACTACACTACAAATTACAACAACTTAATATGAAAAAATCACTCGTGAATAACCATTTATGATCATTCCATTGGGTTTAGCTTGGATGGTTGTGAGGAATGATTGTTGTCGCCTCTACTAGGATTCAATTCCCATAAATGACATGATAAGCTAAAAACACAAGATTTCTAATGAAAATTTGGGCACCGCTAAAAAATCCAAACATTTAGACAATGCCTTTGAATAGAGAAATTAATTATATAGTGGAGGTTGTGTGATTGTTCGAAAGGTACGTGAAAGTTTGAGAATTTAGATTTATTTCTATTTAAAAAAGAAACAAAAAAAAATGACTATGGCATACGTAATGCCCCCATCGGCCTCTAGAAAACTTGCCAAATAGATAACTCAGGAAGTGCGCCTCCAGAATTGCATATTTTTGTGTTATGCAGAGTTGAATTATGAAGCTACTACGAAGCTTTGGCGTTTGTTTTAGGTAAGCTCATTCATCTATAAATTTGTGGTAGTGTCAGCCATTAGTAGAATAGAACAAGGAGGTGGATCTGATTCTAGGAGGATTCAGTAGAAATGAAGTTCGCGTTTGTCCATTTTTATTGAGGGACACTCTTCCTCAATCTATTAAGCTCCTTATCGGGTATTTTTCACACTCAATACTTGTCTTCTATGTCTCTTTTTCCAATACCTTTTGGTGCCTTTTGTTTCTTAAGGTTTTTGTGTTCTAACAACATTTAGAATACCTGTCCAACATAGTAAGCTTCTGTACCATGCCACTAATTTTATATAGGCTTCAAATGCTTCCAGAATCATACATGATCACTTTTTTGTCCTGAAGATGGATCCTGTTGTGGATCGGAAACCTTGACATACAATAATGAATACTGTTGTTCTTTCGAATAATTCTGAACAAAACTCCCACCACAAAAATATTAATGGTTTGAGGATATTGAAGGTCGAGGAGAAAAGCTAGAACACGTAGTTGTTGCAGTCGAACAACACTTAGAGGGACCTGTCGACGAAACAATTATCCAAGAGTTCGGCGAGTAGAAGGCCTTGGTGCCGCAACAGATCGAAGCCACTCGAGCCAAGATCGAGGCTTTTGAAGTAGAGCTACCTAGACCAGAGTGACTTGGGATGAGTCACAGGTGACTGTTGAGGGCCTATTGGCCCTTGACCAAGTTTTGGAGATCCTTGGTCACTTTTGACCTATTTTGGGACTTCGATACGCTGTTGAAGGAAGAGTGCAAGTCGAAGCGGAGATCACGGGATCTCGGCCGCTTGTTAAGGGTTTTTGGGTTTTGGGATTATGTAACAGGTATAGGGATGTCGGCCCATGGGTTTACCCATGTTGAGGACCATTTTGTAATGTATATATAAAAATCTAGGTGATGTAATTAAAGGCGTGCAAGTAGGTGATGCTAAGTGCTAAGTGCAAGTAATAGTTGTACATGCTTTGTGCATGATGTGTGAGACTTGCAAGGCTAAGTGAAAGTGATTGTAAGGGATTGAGTAAAGGCTTTGCACTATAACCTAGCTCAGGGAAGGAGAATCTAGTGAAGTGCACACATATCTCCTGTCCTATGCGAAGTAGGATTTTGTGGCTCTGTGCATGTAGAATATTGAAAAAAGACAATAAAACAAAAGAAGAGTTGGTGGACGTAGCCCTAGGCTGGGGGTGAACCACGTATATCATGTGTTTCTATGATCTGTGCGATGTATTGATGTGTTTATGTGTTTACTTTCTTAAGTGATTTGATATAGATGAATGATAGATAGGTCTGTAGATACTTTGTGCTGAATAATTTGGATGAATGTTAGATCTAACCTATGTGAATGTGCTTAGTGATTGAATATACTAGATCTGGGTGAATACTGTGATGCTCTATAATTAGGGTTTTATATGCGAAGTAGATATTGGTTAAATATTGATGAAATATAACTGCTAAGTGCTTTGATAGAGTATTGTAATCATAGATCCGTGTCCTAGCTAAGGTTGCAGACACTGGAGTCTTGCAACCACCCCTACCTTTACCTTGGGTGAGACTTCATCTGCTTCGTAGGTGTTGCCGAAAGGGTCGGTAGTTAGGGTTTTGTTGGTCCGCTCTTGAGAATTGAACCCCGGGTCTGCCCCTATGCCAACAAATCCCTTCAAACCACTTCTATAGGTGGCCATGGCTTGAGACCATGGCCAAATCTTTCCTAGCACTTTCTGTGTTAGAAATTACTATATTGGAGTTCATGTGGTTGAAAATCGATCGAGGGCTGCAATCAACGGTCAAAAGTAATTGCGGGTTGGAAATGTGCTCACTCTTTATCAGAGAGATTTTTCCCCACAATATGAAAAGTGCTCACCCAAATCTCTTTTATATCGTGGTCATTGGTCCCTTTTACCAACGAGATCAACAATGCTAGAAAATAGCAGGCTACGAACTAGCAAGTCTGCTAATTTTTCCTTCTCACCCGCAATGGTCCCCCACCGTCAATTTTTCATTCATAGATCGACAGATATCCATGGGTCCTGCTTCCTTAGTGCCCTATTCCAATCTCACACTGATAGGCGCTATCTCCTTCCTCGTCTGTGACCTTGGGTTGTGACCCATGGCTTGCCCTCCTGTGCACTTCGCAACTTCGGAACCTTCATCCATGACTAGATGAACGGTCCTCATCCTCATTCACAATCAACGATCAAGATCCACTTCGAGACTCCGCGCTTCTGGAGTTTGACCCTTTCGACCTCTACTTTCACCCAGAGTACTTTCTACCCGAAGTTATAGATCAGGCGCCATGCGTCCACCTCAAATCAACGGCTCTAGTCCACTTCGAGACTTCGGCCTTCAGAATTCTCAATTTCCCCCGCTTACTTCCTCCCGAAACGCTTTCACCCAAAGTTCACGATCTTTCGACGCATGTCCTCCCACAAATTGATGGCTATGAATTGCTTCAGTTCTTCAGGATTCAGGAGTTTCAAACTCCCCTCCTTCACTTTCTCCCAGAGTGCTTTCACCCGAAGTCGACAATTTGTCGACGCGTGTCCTCCTGCAGATCAACGGCCACAAATATCTTCGGCTCTTTAGGCTTCAGGAGTTTCAAAATCCCCATCTTCACTTTCTTCGAAGTTCTTTCACTTGAATTTGACGATCTATCAACACGTGTCCTCCCGCAAATCGATGTCCATGAATCACTTCGGCTCTTCAGGATTTGGGAGTTTCAAACTCCCTGCCTTCACTTTCTGCTGGAGTGATTTCAAATGAAGTTGACGATTTGTCAATGCATGTTCTCTCGTAGATTGACGAATCACATTCATTTGTGCAAAGATCTGATACCTGAGACTTAAACCTACTCAAACTTTTTCTTCTCCTTCATCAGAAAACCCTTGTTCACCTGCCCTCTCATCCAACGATCCCGGATCTCTCTTGATCCCATAGTGGCGATCGCTCCCGAATTCGAAAGGGACGGTCACAATCCTTCGATTCCTTACAAAGGATCTCCGACGTTCTAGATCCTGCGTAGATTATTCAACGCCATTCCTTCTGAAATTTTCAACTTCAAGGTCGGGATTCGATCTCAACCACGAGACTCTGACCAACATACTCTACCGATATTGGCCCAGTGTTTCAACCAGAGGCCTTGATACCAATCTGTAACACACTCTGCCACCCACACGTCGGTGTATGCCATGTTCAAGCCCACCCTTGGACTTATTTCTCTTACTGATAACTTTTTAAATTAATAAGGACACATAAAACAAAGGATCTAACAACATGCAAAACAATAACTAACAAGCACGCACATTCTAAAGATTAAATTAAACAATAAATAAATACACATCAGAATACATTCATATATAGGTAATTAATAACATAATAGAGAGCACTTATATTTATAAAATATGACACTAACTAGCTACAGACCAAGGACGTTCCACCCAACTGTAGACACTACTGTTCCAAATATGAACAACAGCTTCACCCTTGAAGCGAGGGCTATGAATCCACAAGGATGATTCCATAGTGTTACTTGGATTCCCAAACCATTCAGCACTCAATCTCTCATAGGCTTTCCCAACATTCAAAACAATCCAATTACCCATCTCTCTTCTACCTAGCCTGCACTACCCAATAGAATGGAACTCCACCCTTCTTTGCTATGCAGTCCCTCAGGAAGTCCTTCTCCTTCCAGAGCTCCAACGCAACTAGTCTAGAATCTCAATGCTGGAACTCTCAGGACTCACAGCTGTGAACAAATCTAGACACATGCCAACACATCTTAGAAATGCAGGCATCAAGTCATGGCTGGATTACACCAGCGACCACTAAAAACAAAAATACCATGGCTACTCTTCAGCAGTTTGTTTCCCTTTTCGAATCCAAGACGCGGATGAGGATGGATCAATGTGTAATAGGTAAGGACGAGATGAATGAATGAGTGAACAAGTGAATGAATGCATGATCCAGTGATAAATTGGATGAGCGAATAAGAGAATGAGGGAGTGAACGAGAAAATGAGTGAATGAGCAATCAACCAACCCCCACAACACACCAAGCGTAGGTTTAAGTATTTTGTGGGGAATCAAGAACCTCCTAGCCTCCCCTAAGAAGCTCACGTAACTGATCCACTCCCTTAGACAAAAGGGTAATTAAAATAGGAAATAAAAACTTATCCCCTCAAGCCCCCTCTGTTGTGGAATCATAGCCCCCTATAACTCTAATCCTTGTCTGTCTAGTAGCCAATGATGTGTTTATTATTAATAATGATAAAAAAATTACATTTCTTGGGCACATTGGCCTTTTAATAATTGTTTGGGAACTCTGGCCTCTCAGCAATTAACAAAATACATTATTTAATATGGGGCTCAAAACCTGGGGTGCTACATCCAAGATAGTCAGGTTTGCAGGAGAAGGTTCAGAGGCCTGAGCCTTTGAACACTTACAATTTTTTCACAAATTCAGGATAACGAAGAAGCTCAGGAGGAGGAGAAACAATAGTCTTCATATTAGTTGCAGAGAAAGAAATATGGACCGTCAAATCCATGTCCAGACAGAAGGAGCGCGCATAGGAGGAACATGTCCTAGCCATAAGATTTGGGTGCGAAGGAACAACATGCATTGGATCTAGGTAAAGTGCATGAGACTTAACCTCTTTTAAAGTGCACAGTAGGGTGGACTCGCAAAGTCCCATAGTTTTTAATATAGTTGGAACCATCCATCGTCCTGAGGAACAGGTGGTAGAATATTAGAGAGTTCATGATCCGGAGATCCGGAGGAATATCACTCTGGAAGGATAAAGGTAAGTCTGGGCAGAGAATACCCGAAGAGTCGGTAGCTGAAGAAAACCAAGTTGTCCATTGGAACATGATATGTGGTGTTTGATCAATGCTTTGTTGGTTCACTATTCAATAGGAACAGAGGTAGGAGGAGAGAAAATTCCTGAAGGTCGAAGACCGAAGTTAATCTAGGTCATTGGTTGCAGCGAGGATACCTGACATAGATCCAAAAACTTCAGAGGAAGATTCCTTCAGAGGAAAAGGTAAGGAGGAGTAACCAAAACTCTCGAAGGCCAAACTAGCGAATGAGATCATGACCAATGATCTAAGGTGGATGCATGTCGTCAGATCATAGAAGGAAAATTTAATTCGTTGATTGTTGGAAGACGTGGCGTTAGATCCATCACTTCGGTGATAGGACACTTCGGGAGAAACAAGAGAGTGAAATCCCAAAGGTTGTAAGTCCCGAAGGATGAAATCAAAAAGATTCGTTGATGAGTAGAGGGACACATGGAGCGCAGAGATCCATGGTAGAGAAATGAAACTCCGAGAGAACGAGCACAGAGGACTGTTGACTATCGGTCACCCGAAGTGGAGTGAAGGGCGAATCTCATCTGTTGATTGAGGTGAGCACGTGGCGCTTGATCTGTCGCTTCGGGTGCAAAGTACTTTGGGAGAAAAAGGTGTTGGAATGTTCGGAACTCTCGAACGTCGAAGTATGAAGCAGATTAGATTCATTGGTTTTCAGATAAGAGAGAATCATCGATCATCCAGGAAAATGGATTAAGGTGCGTTCAAAAGTGTTGAAGCTCGAACTCATGAAGAATATCACAGTTTTTGGTTGTTGGAGGATCTATGGTCGTAGATCCGAGTTTGTGGTTCGGAGTTCAAGGAAAATGGATTAAGGTGCGTTCAAAAGTGTCAAAGCTCGAACTCATGAAGAATATCACAGTTTTTGGTTGTTGGAGGATCTATGGTCGTAGATCTTGTCCGGGTAAGTTCGTCGGTTTGGGGTTCGAGAGAAAAGATTGCATTTGTTTCCAAAATAATCAAAGCCCAAAGTTGCAAAAAGATTTAGGAGGTTTATCCATGGGTCATAGCTCAAGGTCACTTGTGGAGAGGGGCCTAGCATAGGGACCTAGTGCCCGCCACTCAAATTTTCAGAAAGAGAACAGGGGCTTATCAAGAGCCTGTGGGTTACATAGGACCTACACCTAAGGAGTTAAGGGGCATGTTTCAAAATGATTTGTTGGGCTAGCGGGATCCCAAAGAGCCAATTTGGCTCAAGTATTTGAACAATCCTAGATTGGGAGGTCACACAACCCCGGAAGAGAAGGGGGGTCTGCATCAAGTGGTATCAAAGCGTAGGAAAAGGTTCTTTATGATACCATGAAGTGGTATCAGAGAAATTTTTTTTCTTGCAGACAACAACAAAAGGAGTGAAGGAGATAAAGAAGAATAAATTGGAGATGATTTCAGTTCCATAGTAGACAACATATAGCTAGGTGGGCATAAGTTGAAGGCGAATATGGATATTGAAGGACATAAGCATGGTTGAAGGGAAGACCACCAACAAAAAAACAAGGTAGAGATGGATAAGTAGCTCAGTGAAATTAGAGAAGAAATGGAGAGGTTGACATTGAAGATGCAACAAGAATCCTAGGTGCACTGGAGGTATGAATGGCCAATGCAGTAGAAAATAAAATGGCTTGTCCAAAATTTGTTGTATATAAGGAAGCAAGAGGTGTTGAGGAGGCGGATGAGGAAAGTTGAAACCCTTAGTGACACAAAGAAGTTGGTTTGCATCTATGAGCCAGAAGTTGGAGAAAACCTCAGTGATGAGGAGAGGAGATCAAGCAGAGATCTCGTAGACTATCAGGAGGGCAGCAGTGAGCTATAAAATTGCCAGGTGGGAAATGATTTGAGATCAATGGAGGATCTCATAGACTGCTAGGAGATTAGAAGTGAAATCCCAAATTGCCAGGTGGGAAAGGGAGATAAAATGAGACTGTATGAGAGTCTCGAGAACTCATAGATAAGTTTAGATTATCAAGGTGTGTTGAAAGAGGAGGATCAAATGAGTGTTCTGATCATTGGGGGAAATCAGGTAATACTGCCAAGCGACCAAGCAAAGGCTAGCATATGTGTTGCTAATGTAGAAGAAATAAAACCAGTCCTGACTGTCCTAGAGGAGGATAAGGATAAGACATTAGAATGTTCCCAAGAAGTAGTAGAAGAAGAAGAGAATTTAGCAGAATTTCTCAAAATTTTCAGCCAGGAAGCTAAATAGGAGATGACTGTAGCACTGGAACCTGCAACAGAAGAGGAAGCAGACATCATGGACTTTGTTGAGCTATACAAAGAGCTGGAAGCCTTGGAGAGAAGGGTAATAGTGAAAAGTCAACACATCCAACAGGTCAAGTTGGAAACAGGTGGAGAAGAATTCTAGTATGGGGAGAAGCTAGAAGAAGCTAGGGGTGTACCAACAACAGATCCGACGAAAGTTAAACTGTTAGAGAAGACAACTTAGCAACAAATTAGTGAGAAACTTGCATAACTGGAAGTTGCAGTGCAGTGGAAAGACAAGAACCAAGTGATGAAGGAAGCATGGGAGATCAAGGTGATCTTCCCTTTGATTGGCATGAGAAAGTGCAGTAGAGCAGACTGCCAAGGAGAAGCCAGCTGATAGATCATCTAGAAGAGGTGATTGAGGAGATCAGAGAGTCGATGTTGAAGTCAACAGAAGAAGCTATTAGAAAGAGGAGGTTGAATAGAGGAGAACCTGCAACAATAGCAGGGAAGTAGCAGAAACAACAAAATAAGGGAGGAGGAGGACTGCTCCACATAGAAGTTTGGGATCTAGGGGGATTTCAACAACAAAGTAGAGGAGCTCGAGAGCAGGATATCATGAGAAGGAGCTCATGAGCAGGAGCATCTCTCCACCTTAGCAATGTGCCATCATTCCATCACATCAAAGCGCATTCAAGGAGGGGAGAGGCGCCAACCCTCTCATTTTTACCTCAATTTTAAAAATTCAATGTAATTAAAAACAATTAAATCTTTTAAGGTTGAGTAGAGCCGAGTTGATGTGTTTGTACAAGTAATAGATAGTGAGGTATCTAGTGAGGTCTGAGTTGTACAAGTCTCGAGCATCACATCAGATCTAAATTGTTAATGGTTATTCAATGTAATAATCCTTAGTAGATAGGTGTTGTAAATGGTGATTGGACACCACTAGAGTAGTTGAAGGGAAAGACTCAACGAGTCTCCTCTTGTATAACTATTTGTAAAATATGCCCAGTAGAGGCTGTTGAAAGTTGATTGTAAATCACTGGAAACCAAGGAGAGAGTCAAGACTCAGTTTCAGTCCGAGATCACACATTGTAATTAACATTCAGAGATTAATACAAATGAACAGATTTCATTGTTTATGAGTTCCTGTGTTTTATGAATGTTATCTGTGTGTTTATGAATGTATGTTGTAGATGTATCATAGGTTTCCATCTACAGGGATAGACATAATTCACTATATGTTTGAGATTTTTTGAGTTGTTTTGGGTTCTTTAGGCTATGCAAGGAGTGCACGATAGAGTATTAAACTGTATAGCCAGTGCAAGGAGTGCGCATTAGAACTCTGTTCCGATCTCAGAGAAGAACGTGCCAGGAGGGAACACTAGAGAAATCACAAATCAAGAGGAGACTCAAGGTTGTTGAACACCCTGGAGGAGATATTGTGTAGAGGAGGCATAAAGAGAGACATAGTTGTTGGATACTCTGTGAATCTCTACCAGGAGGGCATTGAGCAAGTGCAAGAGTGCACAAGAGAAATATGTTTTGAGAGAAAAGAGAGAAGTGTCAGAGGAAGACACCCATAGAGTTACTGAACACTCTGGTAGATAGGTAGGAGATATACTTTAGAGACACTAAACACTTTAAAGGAAAGGATTTGCAAGGAGTGCATTGAGCAGGTGCAATTTTTCACCAGGAGACAATCAACTTCATAGACTGTAGGGAGGAGCTTTGCAAGTGTGCATTGAGCGGATGCAAGGAATGAATTAGTGAAAATGAAATATTTAGGGTTGAGGAGGAAGACCTATGCAAGGAGTGAACCAGGCCAACACTTAGACAAAGTGTTGAAATAATCCTTCTGAAGGCTCAATCAAGCACAAGGAGTGCGACAGAGGTAAAGTAGTTTCACTTTATAAGATCAGGAGGAAGAACGTTGGGTTGCAAGGAGGGCACCATAAATTCATTTGAAGGAAAGCAGAGGGCCAAGACCCTTAGGAGACTGAGCAAGCTGAAATCTCAAAAGTGAATGTGCAATTTTGCACATAGAGCGCAAGTGTGTGCCAGAGCCGAGGTCAAATTTCATTGCCATAAGCTCAGAAGGAAAAGCACTAACGAGACCCAAGATAGCCCGGTTCGTAGGAGAAGGTTCAGAGGCCTAAGCCTTTGAACACTGATAATGTTTTCCCAAATTTTGTAGAACGAAGAAGCTCAATGGGAGGAGAATACTGGAAGAGTTGGTAGCCGGGAGAAATCCCGGTCGTCCATTGGAAAAAAGCATGTGGCGTTTGATCAGTGCTTCGTTGGTTCACTATTCAGGAGGAACAGATGTAGGAGGAATTAAAACTCCCGAAGGCCAAAGACTAAAGTTAATCTAGGTTGTTGGTTGTAGTGAGGATTCATGGAAGAGATCCACAAACTTCAGAGGAAGAGTGCTTTGGAGGAAAAGGCAAGGTGGAGTAACCAAAACTCTTGAAGGCCGAACTAGCGAAGGAGATCGTGGTCGTTGATCTGAGGTGGATGCTTTTTGCCAGATCACAGAAGGAAAATTTCAGTCATTTATTGTTGGAAGAAATGGCATCATATCCATCACTTCGGTGATAGGATGCTTCAAGATAAACAAGAGAGTGAAATCCTAAAGGTCGCAAGTCTCGAAGGCAAAAATCAACAAGAGTCATTGATGAGAAGAGGGACACATGGAGCACGATGATCCACATAGGAGAATTGACACTCCGAAAGAACAAGCGCAAAGGAGCATTGACTATCGGTCACCCAAAGAGGAGTGAAAGGAGAATCTCAGTTTTTGATCGAGGTGAGCATGTGGCACTCGATCTGTCGCTTTAGGTGCAAAGTACTTCAGGAGAAAAAGGTGTTGGAACATTTGGAACTACCGAACTTCGAAGTCTGAAGCATTTTATAGTCGTTGGCTATCGAATAAGCTAGAACCGTCGATCGTCCAGGTGATTTCGTGGTTCGGATTTAAGGGAAAATGAAGTAAGGTGCTTTCAAAAGCGTCAAATCCGGAACTCATGAAGAGGATCACAACTGTTGGTTGTTGGAGGACACGTGGCTGTAGATCCCATCTGGGTAAGTTCGTCGGTTCGAGAAAAAAGATTGCAATTGTTTCCAAAACAGTCAAATCCCAAAGTTTCTAAGCGATTTAAGAGGTTTAGCACCAGTTCATATCCCAAGGTCGCTTATGGAGAGGGGCCTAGCATAGGGAGCTAGCACCTGTCACTCAAATTTTCAGAAAGAGAATAGGGGCTTAGCAGGAACCCACAGGTTACATAGGACCTGCGCCTAAGGATTTAATGGACCTTCGTAAAAATTATTTGTGGGGCTAGCAGGGTCCCGAAGAGTCAATTTGGATCAAGTATTTGAACGATCCTAGATCGAGAGGTCGCACTGCCTTGGAAGAGAAGGGGGGTCTGCGTCATGAAGGAGTGTATTTTTTGTAGTCGTATAGACCCTAAGGCTGAGGGATAGGGTGAGTTTATATTTATTAAAAAAGAATTTTTAATATTTTTTTCACATTACCACTTTAACATTAACATCATCCTTTTCCCATAACATATGCAATGTGACTTAGATGAACTACTTGAGATCCATATTAATCATAGATATAAAATTTTATTTGGGATTGATTAATCACTTGATAACTAGTAATTGAATTTCATATCATGGCTCTCATGATGATCCAGGCGAAAATCAGTGGCCACCCACCTATTCAACTGGCTCAAAATAGGGGTTTCCACCTTGGCAGTTCTTCTACAACTTTTCGGGTCCTAAACTTCAGGGGTCGTTTTGAGGCCCTAAAAAATTTTTTTTAGGCCCGCCACAATCACACTGCACGTTTTAGACAGAGTGTGACAAAAAAATATGTATTCCTCGGATATAAATTTTCAATGAGCTATTGTGTTCCCCAAATAGAGATCGTATTCAAAAGTTACGCCCTTGGGAAGTTGGCATACCAACTACCCCCATCGGGGCCCATAAACCTTTTGGTGTTTCATCTTTTGGCGTTATGGTTTTGGATTTTATTTATGTTAAAAATGACTCTAGAGCCTCATTGTAAACACCATCGTCATCATCATCATCATCATCTTCTTGTGAATGAGCATAGCCATCACATCTCTTGTTAGAGATAAACTCCCACCATTCTAACGAGTCATTCACTCTATAATTTCACAGTTTCTGTAAATTTATCTCATTAATAAAGAATTGTGCATTGTGGTATCTCTGTGTTTATTGCAATATCTCTGTATATTTCATTTTTATATCTCCTCTTTCATTTGGTTCTCAAAATAATCTAGATCAGTGATATCAAAGCAGGATACTCCTTTTCGTTTCTTAGTTCATGTCCCCAACAAGGTCATGGTATAGAGAGTTGGGTCTCAAGCTAGTTTCTCTTGAGTAAAACCACTCTCGCCAACCCAACTAGCCTCCCATGGAGGAAGAGAAGAGAGATGAGGGAGCAGAAGATACCATCAAGTTTTTGCTTGCGAAATTCCTTGCGCAATAGAGAAACGAGATGTTGGAGAATTTTTCCCAAATCCTTCAACCTCTGCCGACAATAACGGGTGCGTCTTCGTCAATAAGTCTCTTTGGATATGTTGTCCCATTCAAGGTACAAGTTAATTTTGATATTCCCTTATTTGAAGGTCAGATCGATGTGGATGCTTTGGAAAAATGGTTAAATTTGCTAGAAGGTTATTTCTTTGTTCATAATTTTTCCGACAGAGAAAAGATAATATTTTCTCTCCTTAAGGCTCTCCCCCATGTCAAACATTGGTGGGAAACTTACTGGCAAAAAATTTCCATAGAGGAGTCTAGAATATTTGGGGTTGAGCCCACTTGGGATTTGTTTATGGATGTGAAGGACCAATATTACCATGTGGGAAACTATGATGACCAATACATGAGATGGACCATGTTGCATCAAGAGAAGGGCCAAACAATGCCAGAGTTCACAAATACCTTCCATACCTTGCGCACCAATATGGGTATCAAAGACTCCAAGTGGAATCTGGTTCTAAAATACCTTGGGGATCTACATAAGTACATCCAAACCAAAATGGATTTTCTGGACATCTCATCACAGGGAGTAGCTTATTGATATGTTGTCAAAATAGAGCAGAAATTTAAGCACCAGAACAAGTGGGAATTTGAATCTGCAAATATGCAACAACCAAAGTATGGTAAAAAAAAACCTAATCCACATAATAGCCAACATCAACAAAACCAGTTCAATCCATAGGAAAATAAGAGAAACGAGAAGATGAATAAGGACATTGGGAACTATTGCAACTTCCAAAAAATACCTTGGCGCAACATTGATGAATGTCGCTCGAAACAATGATTGGTATCCCATATCAAAGAAATAGAAACGAGCCCCAAATCAAACTATGATTCAAACAATAAAATGAGACAGATAATTGATGTAGAACCCACTACTTCTGTCACAACAAAACAATCCAACTAGAAGAACCATAGGATCCTAAGGAGGGGGAGTTCCTTTAACATTCATAGAAGTGGGTGAAAGGCACCCCGCTGCATTTTATTGCTGACAATGGAATCCAGAAGAACCTCATATCAACATAAGGAATTAACCAGTTGTATTTTATGACAACACCACACCCACAACCATACAACATTGGATGGATTCACCAGGGATGAGATCTTTGTGTTAGCCAACAATGTTTCTTGTCATACGACATCAATCCCTTCAAGTATGAGGTATTGTGTGATGTTTCCCCACTAGAATTATGTGATGTTCTGTTAGGATAACCATATATGTGGAGGCATCATTTTTTTTATGAGTCTCGACCCCATAGAATCATTGTTACTTTGGGGGGTCATCCCTATAGGATACCAGAGGTAGTTCCAACTATTGTCCTGACAAAATAGTGCGGCAAAGTAATCTCTCATACTGCAAAGTTTAGCCTCTTCACAATATGGTCAGAAGAGAAGGACACTACAACCATTGCAGCCTCGACCCAAGACCCTACTATCCAATAGAATCAAATCAACACAATTGTAGAAGAGAACCAAGATATTCCTAGTACATCTATGGGGGTGCCTCCACATTGTCGAGTCAAACCAAGTTCTGATAAATACCTTCATGTTCTTCATGTTGCATATTCACCGATAGAGTCCTCCCACACTTAGGAATATCATGTAACCAAATTGGTTAAACAAACCCAACCCCTCCAACAATAGGTTCATAACAACCTTCAAAAAGCTAAGCATTACAACTTCTTCAGCATGGCAAGTAGCTCACCAAGGTTCCGATTCAACAAAATCTTCCTCGGGGACTTGATACAATGGATACCATTGCTTCCTAAGGGGGGAACAATGACCCAGGAGAAAATCGATGGCCACCCACCTATTCCACTAGCTCAAAATAAGGGTTTCTACCTTGGCAGTGTTTCTACACCTTTTCGGGTCTTAAACTTTTGGGGCCATTTTGAGGTCCTAAACAACATTTTTTGGGCCTGCCACAGTTGCACAATAGGATTTATCCAAAGTGTGACAAAAAATGTGTATTCCTTGGATATACCTTTCCAACAAGCTATTGTGCGCCCCAAATGAAGATTGTATGCAAAATGTATGCCCTTGGGAAGTTGACGTACCAACTACCCCCATCAGGGCCCACAAACCTTTTGGTGTTTCATCTTCTAGGGTTAGGGTTTTGGATTTTATTTATGTTAAAAATGCCTCTAGAGCCTCATTGTAAACATAATCATCATCTTGCAAATGAACGTATCCATCACATCTCTTCTGAGAGATAAACTGCCACCATTCTAGTGATTCATTCACTCTGTAATTTACAGTTTCTGTACATTTCTCTCATTAATAAAAATTTGTGAATTGTTGTATCTTTGCGTTTGTTGCAATATCTTTGTATATTTCATTGTTATATCTCCGCTTTCATTTCATTCTCAAAATAATCTGGATCACATGACCCATGATGTTTTAAGAGTTTAAACAAAAGTAAAATGAAATATTACCTATACAAGTCCTGTCCAAACATTAACACTATAACATATCCCTACAAAGAGGAGAATCCATTTATAAATATAATGACGAGTATTATGGTTTTATTGTATGAATAAACTTATAATAGAAAAAATAGTAGAGTAAGTTGTAATATCTACAAGAAAACAAGAGTCATGTAAAGTTGATGATCGGTATGATGACAGAGTTGACATACGATACTTAACACTAATGATTCTATATCTTTTCATGGTAATATTGAATGCCAATTAGATAAGAGTATCAAACAATTACATGTGTTAAACATTTAATCAACCATATGCTAAGTATAACAATACAAGTATATGATTATCAATAGAATTAAAAAAACAACAACATGGTAATAGGAGTCATTACAAATGGTACGAGAGCATGGTTGAAACACTACGACCTTATGGGCTAAAAATGAACAATTTTTTTTCTTATATATATAAGAAAACGAGTCATTTTGAGGCATCAAACGACATTTTGGGGTGTCAAAATGTTTCTGGCATAGCTAGGACCCTGTGACACTATTCAACACATCGTGACCTTACTAACAGTGAAAACATCACAACAGTAAGAGCTTGTATGAAAAATTTATGCCTCCCACAAGTTGACCTACCATGTTGACCACCATGGTACAAGAGGATGTCGCATCAACCCCCGTTACTCATGCATATGGGGCTAGCCATGTGAGGACTTTCAAGAATATTCTAGAAGTTCCAAAACCTTATCACAATTGAGGGTTGAGGAAGTCAAAACCTTAACCCTAGATAACTATCAGGCTATCTTAAATACTAGGCCGCTAGGAGGAGAAGGGGTTCCATTCTATGTTATTGTATTTTGTTCCATAGCAGAGAAGAACAACTAGGAGTGGGAAATTAGGCATCACAATAGAGGGTTTAATGTTCTGTAACATCCTAGAAGGCCACAGGCCTCACGTAACTCCATAGAGAGTGTCAGGCTTCTCCTTTGTACTTACATTATTTCCGTATGAAAAAAGAGAGCAGAACAACCTCACCTTCTATTTGGGTTAAATTCTCTTTTAATGGTTTCCCAAAGAAAATATTTATGTTATTTTGTGGATGGTGTGTGATTGTATTTTAATGTCCTCTATTTTCTGCATTTTATCTAATTCATGTATAAGGAGAAAATCAATAACTAAAGATTCTGGAATCTAAAAGAATTTAACCTTCATAGTGTAGATTTTAGTTTTATTTATCATATATGTGGTGATAAATTGTTCCAGTGGAATATCCACGATAGTTTATAGATCAAAATATCCTCATTATTTTAAAATGTCTTTAAATTGATATTATGGTTCTATAATTTTCTCATGTGACAAATCTGGCTAAGGTGCCAATGCATCAAAGCACTTCATCCAAGACTTAGGTAGCTTCCTCAAGCTACCTCCATGGATGCATCCAAACCTGCCTAACCACCATAGGATTCATCCAAGTAGGTCACCCCAAGCTCTCTACACATTCACCCAAATAAAGGTGTCCCAACTGCTACATGAATTTTTTGAGTCCTCATCACTTGAGTCACTCTCAATTCTGTTGGTTTTCACATAGAAAAAAATTACACTTGAACCATCAAGTCATCTGAATTCCTTTCAAAGAACTCACCACAACACTTAGAAAATGCAAGAACTCAAAAGAAACCATAAATTTCCAATGACATCCTTGGTTGCAACCATGGCTCAAGTCTATTGTTGTGCACCTCCTCTTGTCCAAGCCACCGAATCTTCACATGAACTCCCCTCAATCATCATCTGCAACTGCAAAAAAAACCATAACACCTTTGCTTCAATACAATGTTGCGTCCATTTGTTCACTTCATAAATCCATCTAAGTCCCAAACTTCACATGAAACTAGTCGAACTCATATCTAATGTCCTATCGTCTCTACGCATTGAATGCTTCCACTTCAAGGAACCATGCACCCACTGCCTAACTTACAAGTCATACTATTGTTAACTAACTTTCATAACCCTGTGAAGAGCTACCTCATCTGAAGGCTGTGGTCGACCCACTCATCCAACAACCCAACTCAACTCAATTGTTATTCTGGGGGATGCACGACACAAATATGTCATGATAGAAATGTGCCCAACCAACTACCCCGTTGCGAAGCTGCTCTAGGTCACCCCGAGTCCTCCAACACACCCAAGTGCTTCCACTTGTTGAAACCCATAACTATTCCTCTTGGAGATCACTTCTGCAATCACTTATGTGGTTAGATTTACGACAAGTCCCGCGTTCGTCTACCTTGTCCAAGTGCTCGGTTCACCAAATAAACTCTGCGCTTGGTCTCTTCAAGGTGTGCACAACAGTTCTAGCACTTACTTCCATCGCAAATGAAACCAATTCTACACCCAAACTCTTTCTTTGAAAGTTCATTCCACCTTACTGAACCTTTACCAAGTATGCTCTCAAACTATCTCTCTGATCAAGTCTGCGACAACTCCTGCGATGAAATCTGCGACTACCCACCCTATCAAAGTGTTTTGTTTCACCGCAAACTCTACTCTCAGTCTATACAATGTATGCACCAAGATCAACCTTTCACCACACTGTCAACCGAAACCTATTTCGTAAGTCTGATGCAAAGTCTCTGCGATGAATTAGTTCACTCCATTGAACTGTTCACCAAGTCTACGAACATTCCCACTAAACTGTCTTTGCAACAAAATGTTTTTGTGTTTCTCTCTATCACTATTGTCACCACCATAGTGGTAGACTGTGCTTCAAGCTCTGATACCATCTATCATCGAGATAGTGGTGAAGAGATCACCAACCCTTCTTTAAAATATGCAACGAACAAGATGTAATACCATCTATTGTCGAGATAGTAGTGAATATCTCACCAAACCTTCCTCAAAATCTACAATGAACAATCTCTAATACCATTTGTCACGCCCCCACGGTGTGCCTACCCGAATCTTGCGATCAGATAGCTCTTGAGGGCGTGCAACACTGCGACGTTTCTCACTTGGATTCTTAGCTACACCAAGGATACTTCTTCTTAAATATGCATTTTCACCTAGAGCATACTCATACTTTGTTCTAGGCTATGGGAGAGTCACATTCCTAGTCTAGTGCAACTCATGTGTATACTTAGACAATATTGTTAAGAACTTAACACTTAGTCATTTAAGAATACATCTATGAAAAGAAGAGAACAATTACGAAACAAACAAGAGGCACACAGATATAGTGTAGGTGCAAAAGACGTGCCTAACACCAGGCTAAGTCTTATTATTTCAAAACAGTTACAATATGATAACTATCGACTCGATTTACAACTTGGACAAATTCACACAATTTGTGTCACCTCACAAAGACAGTCATACACAAGATTTGTCACACCAAGACTCGTTCATCGTAACAACTTTCACAATTCCTGTAGAAAACCCCAAATGTGTGTCCAACATTGACTCACCATCTCTTCTCCGCCACAAGTCTTCACACAGACCTGAGGCTCTGTCTCACCCAGACCCCCGACAAGACTTCCTCAAACTTATCCCAAAAGAAGGTTGCCCCAACTCTACCCACTAACTCACCTTAAGGCAGCACAAGTCCTCCCATGTAGAGTGACTTGGCTCCTTGAGGGAGATCACCTCTCTCCATCCAAGTCTGCCTCAGAATCACAAAGTTGATCTTGCTTTGTTTGTTTTTCAGATATGCCTTCCTTGGTTGTGGGTCCTTACTCTTTTGGGTGGGTTGCACCCCTTCACGAACCATTATGTCCAAATGAATCGTTGCTCCTCTTCGCGAACTTGGTGCGCCTAAATAAACAGGTCCTCCCATCAACCGTCACATCCCTTGGGACTGTCACACCCAAACCTTGGTGCACTCCTTATGTCGGTGTGCCCCAACCTCTTTGGTGTGCCCCTTCTCTTGGTCGCTTATGCCCCATGCTTTGCCTCATGCTTGGGCAAG
>JASDQU010508817.1:17210-28060 GCA_032191745.1 Picea mariana | reverse complement strand
TCGGGTTTTTTTATTTTCGGATCTACTTAGTCGATGTTCTTGATAGTTATTCTAATCCTCCATTTTGTTGTACTTCCCCATGTTTGTATGATAACCATGCTCACTTGAATCTAACTTTCTTGATTGAGATCTGTCTCAATCACTTGACAGTATTTTCATGAGGAATTATCTTAAGTCAGAAGATGGATTGACATGTCGATCGTGTCTTCTTCTTTTTATTCTATGGCTCAACCAGGGGATTCTTTCTCTCTCCATTTGGATTTTCGTTGTTTTTCTTTGAGGCTTTAAAATTTCTTTAATACGTATCTTTCTCTTCTATCGGTTTCTTATAACTATATTTCTATACTTGACTTTTATAACTGAATTTGGTTTACTAGTACAAGAAGGATTTGTTTCCTTAATGATGTGATTAGTCTATTGTTTTTCGACTTCAACCAGACTGTTAAATTTACCTTTCCAGCTCTGGTCAGCCCCTATTGGAATTTTTCCTGCTAATTTTTCCAATAGGGTTTCTCATCTTCTATGTATAATACTTTTTTAAATGGGCTCTGTTATTTAATTTCTTGAATGGATTCCCTAATAAGGTTCGAAGTTGAACTTCTCCATTTGGTCAAATGTCTTCAACAACATAAGGCCCAAGCCATGTTGTCTCTAGCTTTCTTGGTTTTCCTTTTAATCGACTGTCATATAAAAAAACAAGATCTCCATTTTTTATGTCCTTTTTCTTTAAATGGCATTCGTGACATGATTTTGGTTGTTTTTTTGTACTTCCTAATGGTGCATTGCAATTAATATTCCTTTTTCTAGCTTATTTAAATGGCATAGTCGGTCGTTCATGCTTCTACCTTGGTCGAATTTAGCCATAGATGCTACCCTGTCGGAGTTGGACCAAAAGTGTAATGGAATAACGACTTCTTTACCATAGACTAAATTAAAGTGAGTCTGTCTGGTTGATCATTTATAAAAATATCTATACGCCCATAAGACTACAAGAAATTTATCATCCCAGTCATTTTTTTCGATGCCGCAGATTTTGGCGATTCCTTTATGTAGTGTTTTATTAAATTATTCAACTGACTCATTTGATTGGGGGTGACATGTTGTTGTTCGTCTATGATCGATCAAAGAATTATTTATCGTGACTTGGATTGTTTCATTTATGAAGTGTGCTCCCTGGTCGTTGATTAGTGTAAGTAGAAATCGAAACCTTATGCTTATGTTTTCGTAAATGAATTTCTCCACAAATTCTTTGGTGCATGATTCAACTGGTTCAACTTCTTCCATTTGGTCACATGTTTTACTGCAGTAACAATATATTTCACGATGGTTCTTTTTTCTCTATGACGAAAAGGGCCAACAAAGTCGACAACCCGGATTTCAAATTCTCAATTAGAGTTCACTAAGATTAGTGGAATTTCATTCTTCCATAGAGGTCTCCAAATATTTTGAAAACTATCACACTTCCTAACCTGATCCCAACAATTTTTATGTAAATTCGGCCACAACAGACCCTCCTGAAGTATCTTTCAAGCTGTCGTCTCAGCCTGGAAGTGGCCATGAGCTGGCCCTGAGTGGGCCTCATTAATAATGTCTTCTCTTTCATGCTCAAGAGCGCATCTCCTTAGGATATCATCGGGTCCCATTTTGTAAGATATCCATATATAAGGGTGAATGGTGTTGCTTTTAGAGCTAGCATCTTCTTTTTATTTTTCGTAAAATCCTATGGAGCATTTCCGTCTTCCAAAAGTTTTCTATATCCTCCAGATATTTTGGGGCAACTTCGACTCGAAATAGATGTTCGTCTGGGAGTTCGTCTTCTATGCTTGTCGAGTCCTCTCCTATTTAAAGTAGAGATATATGGTTGGGTCAGAAATTATTTTTCCCAGGTCAGATGATTCTATCGAATTCAAATTCCTGGAATAAGAGCAACTAATGACATATTTTTCCTTGGTGAACTAGTTTATTAGCTAAATATTTTAATTCCTGATTATCTGTAAAGAATTTGAAAGGTTTGGTGAGTAGGTAATGTCAAAACCTTTTTAATGTGAATATTATTGACAAAGTTTCCCTTTCCATGGTCGAATAGTTCATTTATGCTTTGTTCAATTTTCAAATGGTGTATGCATTTGGGTGGTCGACTGTGTCATCATGTGGTTGCGGTATAACTAACCCAACAACAACGTTCGAAGCATCGACATGGACATGAAACTTTCTCCACTAGTCGGGATATTTGAATATGGGGGATTCAACTATTTTTTTCTTCAAGAATTTCAGTCATTCCTAACAATCTTGACTCCATCTGAACTCAATTCCTTTTCTGGACCAACTCATCCATTGGGAATGTGATATTTGAATAAAGGCGTATAAATTTTCTATAGTATACTATGTGTCCAAGAAATATTTTAATTTGTTTTTGATTTACAGGTGGCCTCAAGTCGAGGATAATTTTTATCTTTTCCATGTCTACTTTTACACCTTCTTTGCATATCACATGGCCTAATAGAACGCCAATTGGTGTGGCAAAGATGCACTTATCGATGTTGAGAGATAGTTGGATTTGTCTGCATCATTCAAGCATCTGTCTAAGCCATTATATATGGTTTTTGAATAAGTTGTATATCATCCATTCATTGAAATATAAACAACCATTGTTTTGTATATATACTCTTGGAATGCTTTGACTACTATTGTTGAGAAAACTGTTGGGGCGTTCTTCAGTCCAAATGGCATTACCTTGTAGGTGAAGGAGCAAAATTCAAAGACACATTTCATCTTTGGTTGATCCCCTTTGGCTATTGGTATGTCATTATATCCTGAGAATCCTTCTATAAATGAATTAACATTTGAGACCTATGACTTCATTAATTATTTCATCGACGAACAAAGTGGGAAACAAATCCGTTAAATTTAGTTTGTTGAGACCTCTAAATTCGACGCAAATTCTTAACTTCCTAGGGTCGTTCTTCTTCGATTGAACCACCAGAGGACTTTCCCATTTATCTTTGTCAATTGGATATATGATGTTTGTTGGAAACATTCCTTTGATTTCCTTCTAAACGATGGGCTTGCATTTGTGAGATAATTTATAAGGTCTCTTTTTTATTGGATTTTCTCCTGGAATGAGTTCAATTTTCATCTGCCATTTCTTCTACAAGTCCTTTTAGATATTTATACTCTCATGAAAATACATCTTGATATTCTTTGAGTAATTCTACTATGTCATTTGTTTCCTTCTCTGTCCAATAGTTTCCTACTCGTGCCATTTTTGGTAGATCGTCCTTTGATATGTTGAATTATTTAGTTTTAATTTCAACATTCATCCACTCTAGTGGTTTTTCTTTGTCGAGATAACGTTCCCCTTCTTTGATTTTTGTGAAGCTCTATAGGAATTCAGGCTGTTAGTGGTCTTATTTTTATTCCTTAGATATATTTAGTACTGATTTTACATTGTTTTGCAACATCAAGTGATCACTTTTCCATCGGAAGCTCTAGCCCGAACAAGTTATATTCTCCAAGTTGATTCGTCATGTTGTCGTAGTTCCATTATTTTTTGTCAAAACAAGGTTGCAAGTCGATGTCGAGCCTAGATCAACTGTTATATTCCCTTTTACCTTCTGTGTAGTTGGAATCGGTTTTTATAAAAAAAAAATATGATTTTTTGAACTTCTTCTTTTAGATGTTCCTCTTCCGGGGTAAATTTGAAGTATTGGATAAAAAAAAAATTGATGTCAAACCAATTTAGCGTATGACCACAAGCTTCTTCGATTTTGTACCATTTATTTGGTATTTCGTCTAATTTTCTTGGAAACATGTGAGGCCATACCCTTTCATATCTGTATCCTATTCAATTCCATTCATTCTTACAATAGTGAATATGATCGACTAGGTCATACCCAACTTTTAAAATAGGGATGTCAACAACTTTAACTATTTTATTTTCTTTGAAATGTTCTACAAAGTGAGTCGATACATGTGTCCATGTTTGCAGTCTCGGGGAATGTGTTTCCCACCACCTTGCGGCTTGGCCTGTAAAGGTTTCTTCCAAGCTTTGAGTTCTTCCTTGTTCTCAATCAGATTTAGAAACTTCCTCGACATGTGTCGATGGAACATTTTGTTCAATGTAGCATAGCGACTTTTTCACCACGTTGTCAGTTGGAATAAGTGTAGGGGTTTGTCAGAGTCTCTTTTCACAAACTATAGGTACTGCTTGAATTGAATAGCATGTTACAAAACTTTTAATTGGGATGGATGCAATGGTCCAACAATAGTTTGAGTGCGCCTCATAATTTTCAATTTGCTAGTTATATAGAGATGAGTCAGAGTTGTGTCCGACTGAAAGGGGAGATTCGAATGACATTTCTCCTTGTGATTTTGGTTCAACGTAATCTCTTTGTTAATTGACTATTTGGGACAGACATCATGCTTCATGATATTCATCCAATGACTCACTCCAAGGTTTCCCTTCATTAGGATCTAGAAGAATGATTATTTTTCTTCCATTCCCTTTTAACTTGATTTTGTCTTTTTCAAGGGAGATATTTGTTTTCATTTGTCGTCCCCATGACCGACCAAAAAGTGCTTCATATGCTATAATTCCCTTGACTAATTAGAATGATGTTGATATACCCATGATATAATTTTCAACATTTCTGAGTATATCAACAGTGTCTATTAATATTTGATCTTCTAGATTTAGGTAATTTAGTGTTGGCGCTAATGAAGGAAGACCAAGCCGTATCCATCTCTCTCAAGGTAGGATATTTACTTGTAATCCAAAGTCGATGATTCTATACATCTCTCTCATGAGATTGACCATATCAAACAACATATTCTATTCAATACCATACGATATATTGAAATCGAATATTTTATTATGTTGGGTTAAAAGTTGTAACATGTTCATGTGGTGATTTATTTTTTTTCCATGGGAAATTTCTCTTTATATTCAAAAAAATATAAGTATTTTCTCACAACTGTCCCTTCAAAGAACCTATTATCAAACTGGGAGCTGGCATCAATAAATAGCTATGACTTTTTCTCAAAACATAGAACCTTCTTGCATCATCCAAAAAAACACATATTACGAACATGATACAAAAAAGATGAGAAAACCCTCAAAGAACTAAGATTCAACTATAAGTCTGATATGAACCACCCACTAAGAAGTAGGAAAAAAAATTGTCTCTAATGCAAAATTAGAATAACTTCAAGTAATGAGTAGGACCCTAATTACCATCCTCCCACTGAGTAAAAGCAATGTTGCCAGACAGATTTGATAGTGCCTTCTTTGATAAATAGTCTGCTTCTATATTCTCTTCTCCATATATATGAGAAAATGAGATATCCCTGAAGAGTAGAAGAGTTTCTATGATCCTTTCCTTCCATATTTCTAGTGATACTGTCTGGATGGCTCCCCTCTTATTTAGCCATTCTATTACAATCTTGGAGTCATCAAGCAATAGCATTTCAGAAATTGATAGTCTTATGGCCAAAGTTAGAGAGTCCCAAGCCCCCAAGAGTTCAGCCCTGGTGTTTGACCCTTTCCCACAATTGAAAGTCCACAGACAAGAAGTGTTACTATTTATCATTATCTTGCCTCCAACCCCACTAATTCCACCCCTTTGTTGAGCTGCTTCGTCAAACCAAGAAATAGCTTTTCCAACTGGGAAATTTACTTGGGTAATATGAGTAGGATTGACTCTTGCCTTGATTCCATAAATATTAACAGCTCCTATAGATTTGTAAGCTACCTTCTGGAAAGAGGGTGTACTTGCATCAAAGATAGTTAAATTTATTTCATTCCAAATGTACCCGCTAAGGAGAGCAAGAAACGAAGGGTAAGATAGATTCAATTTTGTCTAGTTTTCATAACAATTGGCCACAGATGAACCAATCCACCCACTTAGTAGGTTTAGAACACTTATTACCTTGTTCCAAACAACATTGGTGAATGAGAAATTCACAAATAAATGCATACATGTCTCACTACTTTCTTTGCAAAGGATACATATGCTAAGACCCACCCAACCTCTTTTTTGGAGGTTTTCCCAAGTAAGGATCTTATTTTCTTACACTAGCCATGTAAATAACTTAATTTTTAATGGGCAGTCCCATTTCCAGATCTTTCTCCGCCATCCAGCTACTTTAGTCGTCCAAATATTTGCCACTACAACATTATACACATTTTTTACCGTTAGTTGGTTTGTGTTATCACGTCCTATCCATAATAAATCATCTGAGTGATCCTAAAGATGTATACCTGAGCCGATCATATTTTGTCTAAAATTTTCCCATTCAATATATATATCTCCCTCGAGCTCCAGGGCCGAAACATCCAAGCAGTTAGAGCATATAGCTCCCCGGGCTTGATCAAAGCGCGCTTGGTAAAGTAAATATATTTTTTTGTGGTTCAATCTCTCTATTAGCTCATTTGATAATAGTGAATCGTTACCCAGACCCAATATAACATCTTTCCCTATAACAATTGACTGTCCAGTGCCAGGATTCCAAGAAAGCCACTGAAGAACAAGTGGTAAAGCATTAATTAAGTTTTTCCAGGTCTGAGATTCGAAGGACACCTTCGTCAATGCCGATCTTAACCAAGTGTGTACATGTTCATGAGGAAAATACTTATCTTTTGTCACCCTTTTCCATATACCAGGTTTTTTCAAATCTCTCCATAAAGTATTTGATTATATAGGGGCTTCTGCAGTGTAAGATATTATATATTATTTTCGGGATTAACTGCGTAGTGTAAGTCATTAATCTATGACCCATATTCATGAGTATTAGTCTCAACTGACCAATAATTCTCATGATTTGAATAGTCCACTTAGCACTCATTGCATCGGGTGATGCTCACAGGGGTGAAGAAATGGGATTGAAGCCAACGAAATGAATCGCATAGCATCATAAAAAAGTATTTGATGTCAGGGCGTGATAAAAAATGTAAAGATTTCTTAGAACCCATCCTCCAAAGAGTTTTGGCTTCGAAACCAATTCCCACTTGCACAAATGAAAACTTATTCTCCTCTTATTTCCAGACCAAAGAAAATAAAAGACCATCTGCCTAGTTTTGTTTAAAACTGATACAGGAATATGCGTTAAAGCCAACCAGTAAACTAGCAGACTTTCCAAGACAACTTTAACAAGAATATACCTGCCTCCCAAAGATAACAACCTATTGAACTAGTGATTGATCCTGCGTTCAAACTTTTCTAGGAGCCAACTCCAATCCTTAGCTCTATATCTCTCCATTTTTAGAAAGTACCCCAAGTAATTGAATCCCCCCGAGAGGTTTTTTGATTCAATTATGTATAAAACTTTTAGCTCTTCTATAGTCTCTTGTTGTATGCCTGAGTGCAGAAAACTCTATTTTTTTAATATTGACTCTCATCCCTGACACCTTACATAAAATATTAATAATTTTGTTTATCTCAATCCATTCAGACATCTTGGCATTTGTCATGATAATCACGTCATTCACAAATAGAAAATGTAAAATCTTTATCAATCTAGAAACTTTAATCCCGGTTAGAGTCCCTTCCACTTGTCCCTTTTTTAGCATGATGCTGATACCTTCCATCACAAGAATGAATAAGAAGGGTGATAGAGGACAACCCTGGCGCAACCCACACTCGCTCTGAAAGAATTTTGTCGCCTCCCCATTGATCAAAACAAAAAAAGTAGTAGAAGTTATACAACCCATTACCCATTTTGTAGTGACCACCCCAAATCCACATTGGAGAAGGAAAAGATGCAGAAAGTCCCAATTGATACAGTCACATGCCTTCTTGAGATCCAACTTCAGAATGATAGCTTGCAATTTTTTTGTCTTAATGTTGTGCAAGCACTCCTTTGTCGTGCCGATTTCATCTAATATATGTATGCCCTTTAGGAATCCTAATTGTTCTTCTGAAAGATCACGAGAGAGGATAGGGTGAATCCTCCTTGCAATTATCTTTGATATAATCTTATAAAATAAATTCACAAAGAGCTATTGGGAAGAAATCATAAAACATACTAGGGTGATTTACATTGGGAATCAGAGAAATGAATGTGGAGTTTAGCTGCATTATTACTTCACCTCTTGTTATCGACTCCTCCACAACCTCCAACAAGTCTTTCCCAACTACTTCAAAAAAATGGAAAAAAAATTCAACAGTCTAGCCATTAGGCCCCAAACTCTTATTCTTTGTAAATCATTTTAATACTTCTAGTATTTCCTCCTTTGTGCATGTTTTTTATAGATATGGTACCTCCTCCTCCTTTACTATCCTAGGAAAGAGCCTAACAATATCAATCTGATCACCTAAAATATTTATGCCCGAAGCCTGATAGAAAGATTTAAAATGGTTGATAGCGACTTTTTTATTTCTTCTTTATGCGTATGGGTCATACCTGCATCATCCTCAATCTCCCATATATGCTTTTTATTCCTTCAAAAGCTGGTGAAGCGATGGAAGAACTTCATGTTTTTATCTCCATTGGTTATTCAAATTGCCCTGCTTTTCTGTCTCCAATAGCTTCTTTTTGCATGCTTCCTCCAGAAATATCACTTTGATCTCATAGTCCTCACATTGCATACCCTGCGATTTCAGACGAATGATATTGTCTAAGCCTCTCTCGAGTTTGACCATTTCATCATGTTCCCTGAGCCGTTTTTCTTTTGACCAGATCTTTGCCCGCACTTTCAAACATGCTAACTTTCTTACCAATCTACTTTGAGCTCCCTCTTGGAGCTGTAGGGAAGTGTCATTCCAAAATTCTATCACCAGTGAATCAAAAGTAACCTCTCGTAACCAGGCTAGGTTTAATTTAAAAGGAAAGGTAACCTCAGATCTTTATTCACCCAACTGTAGAAAAATTGGCGCATGATCTGAAATAAAAGGATATTCGACCCATGCGCAGAATCTACATGAAGAAGTGAGCATGTTTTTTGCCACGTAGAACCTATCTAATATCTTTGAGATCCCTTCATGTCTAGACCTCCCATTCCTCCAGGTCGACACCACCTCAGCCGGAACCACATCCACCGACTTATTTTTTGAAAATAACATTTTAAAAAGACCTCCAGAGAATCTACCAGTGTTGACTCTCCCCAAATCTCCTCTGAACTAGTAGTTAAGTTTAGGTCACCTGCCAAAATCAAGTCTTCAACAGCTAAAAGACCCACTCTATCATTTTTTTCCCAGAAAAGTTTACAATCATGGCAGGGACCATATGCATTCAAGAGTGCCACCTTTCTTCTTGTCTCTAAACTTGTACCTGTCAAAAAAATCCCGCCAAAACTTAGGACCGGGACTAACTCAAAGTAGGTAGGGTCCCAGGAAACAAGGGGCTCACCCGAATTTCCAACAGAGCTAACAACACAGATCATCCACTCAGGCCTGAGTAAATTCATGAAGTTTCTGTTGGAGAAATTTCTATTTTCGGTGCACTAGTTCAATGGGAGTAACACTAGTTCAGTGGGAGTTAACTAACTAGTTCTATTTTAGACTTTCTAATCTTAGAACATCACTATTATGCATGCATTCCTAATTATATGATGTCATTTCCTATATGAGTGAATATCACTCACTCATTGATCAGATCATAATATGCATTGATTCTCATTCTTCATTGTGTATCTCTCTTCCTTTTCTTGATAAGCTTTGTTTGTGTATGCTTTAGCTAGATTTCCTGTGCAGGTTTCCATGAAACATTGACATGGTATCAGAGCCGAGCTACTTGGAGCAACCCAGACAAGCTAGAGAAGAGAGAAAAAGGATTTGAGAAAACCTAGTTTCTTCCATCGCCGTATTCTATCCCTATCGAAAGGTGCGACGATTGGAATCGTTGCATCCTATCCCTGTCGAAGTGTGCGATGGTTGCTCTCAGACTTAAGAAATTTTCTTTTTCCAAGCATCGTCACATCCTATACACAACCAAGGTGCGACGTCGTCGCACTAATATTTTATACATCTGGGGTGTGACGATTCAATTTTTCACAATTGTCGTACTGTGTCCTTCACTAGGGTGTGACGATTTAGCATCATCACATTTTATCCTTCTCTAGAGTGCGACGATTCAACAACCCTCCAAAAATTGGTTTTCTACAGTAAAATTGTGATATCTCGAAATCCGTGAACTGGGTCAGGATGAAATGTTTACCAGAGACATATAACATAGGTTTTCTTAAGTTCACCAAAAATCTCCAAAAACCACATCATATTTTAGGAGATATAGTTATTTTATCATATCTATAGCTGCCATAACACCGTCAGTCATATCTCGGAATCCACGATCTAGGTTTTCAAGATCTTTTCAGAATCAATAGCAGAGATGGAGGCGATGCAACTTTTTCAATCAAGTCTGGTGATAATACTCACACTGTACAACTATTTTTAATGGAATCTGAAGGCCACATTCCAAATCAAAAGAAAAGGACTGTATAATTTGACGATGGTGATAGAAACAGAGGCTACATCAGCGCTTGATAAGACTAGATGGGAGAACCGTAAGGACGAGGCCACATGACTAGTTCTTGAGTTAATCTCCACCGATTTATGGTTTCATGTTTCCGCATGCAAGACTCCAAACGAGATCTGGACCACCTTGGAAGGACTCTTTGGAAAGTAGGATGAGATGCGAGGTCATATGCTTGAGGTAGAGTTGAATACCTTATACCTTAAATTTTTTGATAATATACAAGATTTCTTTACTAAATTTAAATCTTTGATTTTGAGCTTGGGTGAATGTGGTATTGACAAGTCTACACAAGAGAAACAACTTATTCTAACAATATTGGCCAAGCTAGGACCAGAATATGTTGTACATGTCTCCAATTTCCATTATGGCAGATGTCTTTT
>JASDQU010508817.1:1620-16649 GCA_032191745.1 Picea mariana | reverse complement strand
AGTATCATGTGTGTCCAAGGAATATTTTAATTTGTTTTTGATTTAAAGGTGGCCTCAAGTCGAGGATAATTTTTATCTTTTCCATGTCTACTTTTACACCGTCTTTGCATACCACATGGCCTAATAGAATGCCAATTGGTGTGGCAAAGATGCACTTATCAATGTTGAGAGATAGTTGGATTTGTATGCATCATTCAAGAATCAGTCTAAGCCATTATATATGGTTTTTGAATAAGTTGTATATCATCCATTCATTGAAATATAAACAACCATTGTTTTGTATATATACTCTTGGAATGATTTGACTACTATTGTTGAGAAAACTATTGGGGCGTTCTTCAGTCCAAATGGCATTACCTTGTAGGTGAAGGAGAAAAATTCAAAGACACATTTCATCTTTGGTTGATCCCCTTTGGCTATTGGTACGTCATATATCCTGAGAATCCTTCTATAAATGAATTAACATTTGAGACCTATGACTTCATTAATTATTTCATCGACGAACAGAGTGGGAAACAAATCCGTTAAATTTAGTTTGTTGAGACCTCTAAATTCGACGCAAATTCTTAACTTCATAGGGTCGTTCTTCTTTGATTGAACCACCAGAGGACTTTCCCATTTAGCTTTTTCAATTGGATATATGATGTCTGCTGGCAACATTCCTTTGATTTCCTTCTGAACGATGGGCTTGCATTTGTGAGATAATTTATAAGGTCTCTTTTTTATTGGATTTTCTCCTGGAATGAGTTCAATTTTCATCTCCCATTTCTTCTACAAGTCCTTTTAGATATTTATACTCTCATGAAAATACATCTTGATATTCTTTGAGTAATTTTACTATGTCATTTGTTTCCTTCTCTGTCCAATAGTTTCCTACTCGTGCCATTTTTGGTTGATCGTCGTTTGATATGTTGAATTATTTAGTTTTAATTTCAACATTCATCCACTCTAGTGGTTTTTCTTTGTCGAGATAATGTTCCCCTTCTTTTATTTTGGTGAAGCTCTATAGGAATTCAGGCTGTTAGTGGTCTTATTTTTATTCCTTAGATATATTTAGTACTGATTTTACATTGTTTTGCAACATCAAGTGATCACTTTTCCATCGGAAGCTCTAGCCCGAACAAGTTATATTCTCCATGTTGATTCTTCATGTTGTCGTAGTTCCATTATTTTTTGTCGAAACAAGGTTGCAAGTCGATGTCGAGCCTAGATCAACTATTATATTCCCTTTTACCTTCTGTGTAGTTGGAATCGAGTTTTATAAAAAAAAATGATTTTTTGAACTTCTTCTTTTAGATGTTCCTCTTCCGAGGTAAATTTGAAGTATTGGATAAAAAAAAAATTGATGTCAAACCAATTTAGCGTATGACCACAAGCTTCTTCGATTTTGTACCATTTATTTGGTATTTCGTCTAATTTTCTTGGAAACATGTGAGGCCATACCCTTTCATATATGTATCCTATTCAGTTCCATTCATTCTCACAACAATGAATATGATCGATTGGGTCATACCCAACTTTTAAAATAGGGATGTCAACAACTTTAACTAGTTTATTTTCTTCGAAATGTTCTACAAAGTGAGTCGATACATGTGTCCATGTTTGCAGTCTCGGGGAATGTGTTTCCCACCACCTTGCGGCTTGGACCGTAAAGGTTTCTTCCAAGCTTTGAGTTCTTCCTTGTTCTCAGCTAGATTTAGAAACTTCCTTGACATGTGTCGATGGAACATTTTGTTCAATGTAACATAACAACTTTTTCACCACGTTGTTGGTCGGAATAAGTGTAGGGGTTTGTCAGAGTCTCTTTTCATAAACTATAGGTACTGCTTGAATTGAATAGCATGTTACAAAACTTTTAATTGGGATGGATGCAATGGTCTAACAATAGTTTGAGTGCGCCTCATAATTTTCAATCTGCTAGTCATATAGAGATGAGTCAGAGTTGTGTCCGACCGAAAGGGGAGATTCGACTGAGATTTCTCCTTGTGATTTTGGTTCAATGTAATCTCTTTGTTAATTGACTATTTGGGATAGACATCATGCTTCATGATCTTCATCCAATGACTCACTCCAAGGTTTCCCTTCATTAGGATCTAGAAGAATGATTATTTTTCTTCCATTCCCTTTTAACTTGATTCTGTCTTTTTCAAGGGAGATATTTGTTTTCATTTGTCATCCCCATGACTGACCAAAAAGTGCTTCATATGCTATAATTCCCTTGACTAATTAGACTGATGTTGATATACCCATGATATAATTTTCAACATTTATGAGTATATCAACAGGCTCTATTAATACTTGATCTTCTAGATTTAGGTAATTTAGTGTTGGCGCTAATGAAGGAAGACCAAGCCGTATACATCTCTTTCAAGGTAGGATATTTACTTGTGATACAAAGTCGACGATTCTATACATCTCTCTCATGATATTGACCATATCAAACAACAGATTCTATTCAATACCATACGATATATTGAAATCGAATATTTTATTATGTTGGGTTAAAAGTTGTAACATGTTCATGCGGTGATTTATTTTTTTTCCATGGGAAATTTCTCTTTATATTCTAAAAAATATAAGTATTTTCTCACAACTGTCCCTTCGAAGAACCTATTATCAAATTGGGAGCTGGCATCAATAAATAGCTATGACTTTTTCTCAAAACATAGAACCTTCTTGCACCATCCAAAAAAACACATATTACAAACATGATACAAAAAAGACGAGAAAACCCTCAAAGAACTAAGATTCAACTATAAGGCTGATATGAACCACCCACTAAGAAGCATGAAAAAAAACTGTCTCTGATGCAAAATTAGAATAACTTCAAGTAATGAGTAGGACCCTAATTACCATCCTCCCACTGAGTAAAAGCAATGTTGCCAGACAGATTTGATAGTTCCTTCTTTGATAAATAGTCTGCTTCTATATTCTCTTCTCCATATATATGAGAAAATGAGATATCCCTGAAGAGTGGAAGAGTTTCTATGATCCTTTCCTTCCATATTTCTAGTGATACTGCCTAGATGGCTCCCCTCTTATTTAACCATTCTATTACAATATTGGAGTCGTCAAGCAATAGAATTTTGGAAATTGACAGTCTTATGGCCAAAGTTAGAGAGTACCAAGCCCCCAAGAGTTTAGCCCTAGTGTTTGACCCTTTCCCACAATTGAAAATCCACAGATAAGAAGTGTTACTATTTATCATTATCTTGCCTCCAACCCCACTAATTCCACCCCTTTGTTGAGCTTCTTCGTCAAACCAAGAAATAACTTTTCCAACTGGGAAATTTACTTGGGTAATACGAGTAGGATTGACTCTTGCCTTGATTCCATAAATATTAACAGCTCCTATAGATTTGTAAGCTACCTTCTGGAAAGAGGGTGTACCTGCATCAAAGATAGTTAAATTTATTTCATTCCAAATGTACCAGCTAAGGAGAGCAGGAAACGAAGGGTAAGATGGATTCAATTTTGTCCAGTTTTCATAACAATCGCCCACAGATGAACCAATCCACCCACTTAGTAGGTTTAGAACACTTATTGCCTTGTTCCAAACAACATTGGTGAGTGAGCAATTCACAAATAAATGCATACATGTCTCACTACTTTCTTTGCAAAGGATACATATGCTAAGACCCACCCGGCCTCTTTTTTGGAGGTTTTCCCAAGTAAGGATCTTATTTTCTTCCACCAGCCATGTAAATAACCTAATTTTTAATGGACAGTCCCATTTCTAGATCTTTCTCCTCCATCCAACTACTTTAGTCATCCAAATCTTTGCCGCTACAACATTATACACATTTTTTACCATTAGTTGGTTTGTGTTATCACCTCCTATCCATAATAAATCATCTGAATGATCCTAAAGATGTATACCTGAGCCAATCATATTTTGTCTAAAATTTTCCCATTCAATATCTATATCTCCCTCGAGCTCCAGGGCTGAAACATCCAAGCAGTTAGAGCATATAGCTCCTCGAGCTTGATCAAAGCGTGCTTGGTAAAGTAAATATACTTTTTTGTGGTTCAATATTTCTATTAGCTCATTTGATAATAGTGAATCGTTACCCAGACCCAATATAACATCTCTCCCTATAACAATTGATTGTCCAGTGCCTGGATTCTGAGAAAGCCACTGAAGAACAAGTGGTAAAGCATTAATTAAGTTTTTCCAGGTCTGAGATCCGAAGGACACCTTCGTCGATGTCGATCTTAACCAAGTGTGTACATGTTCATGAGGAAAATACTTATCTTTTGTCACCCTTTTCCATATACCAGGTTTTTTCAAAGCTCTACATAAAGTATTTGATGTCAGGGCGTGATAAAAAATGTAAAGATTTCTTAGACCCCATCCTCCAAAGAGTTTTGGCTTCGAAACCAATTCCCACTTGCACAAATGAAAACTTATTCTCTTCTTATTTCCAGACCAAAGAAAATAAAAGACCATCTGCCTAGTTTTGTTTAAAATTGATACAGGAATATGCGTTAAAGCCAACCAGTAAACTGGAAGACTTTCCAAGACAACTTTAACAAGAATATACCTGCCTCCCAAAGATAACAGCCTATTGCACCAGTGATTGATCCTGCGTTCAAACTTTTCTAGTAGCCAACTCCAATCCTCAGCTCTATAGCTCTACATTTTTAGAAAGTACCCCAAGTAATTCAATCCCCCTGAGAGGTTTTTTGATTCAATTATGTATAAAACTTTTATCTCTTCTATAGTCTCTTGTTGTATGCCTGAGTGCAGAAAACTCTATTTTTTGAATATTGACTCTCATCCCTGACACCTTACATAAAATATTAATAATTTTGTTTATCTCAGTCCTTTCAGACATCTTGGCATTTGTCATGATAATCATGTCATCCACAAATAGAAAATGTAAAATCTTTATCAATCTAGAAACTTTAATCCCGATCAGAGTCCCTTCCACTTGTCCCTTTTTTAGCATGATGCTGAGACCTTCCATCACAAGAATGAATAAGAAGGGTGATAGAGGACAACCCTGGCGCAACCCACACTCGCTCTGGAAGAATTTTGTTGCCTCCCCATTGATCAGAACAACAAAAGCAGTAGAAGTTATACAACCCATTACCTAGTTTGTAGTGACCACCCCAAATCCAGATTGGAGAAGGACAAGATGCAGAAAGTCCCAATTGATACAGTCATATGCCTTCTTGAGATCCAACTTCAGAATGATAGCTTGCAATTTTTTTGTCTTAATGTTGTGCAAGCACTCCTTTTTCGTGCCGATTGTGTCTAATATATGTCTTCCCTTTAGGAATCCTAATTGTTCTTCTGAAAGCTCACGAGAGAGGATAGGGTGAATCCTCCTTGCAATTATCTTTGATATAATCTTATAGAATAAATTACAAAGAGCTATTGGGCGGAAATCAGAAAATGTACTAGGGTGATTTACATTGGGAACCATAGAAATGAATGTGGAGTTTAGCTGCTTTATTACTTCACCTCTTGTTCTCGACTCCTCCACAACCTCCAGCAAGTCTTTCCCAACTACTTTAAAAAAATGGAGAAAAAATTCAACAGTCCAGCCATTAGGCCCCAAACTCTTATCCTTTGTAAAGCATTTTAATACTTCTAGTATTTCCTCCTTTGTGCATGGTTTTTCTAGAGATGGTACCTCCTCCTCCTTTACCATCCTAGGAAAGAGCCTAACAATATCAATCTGATCACCTAAAATATTTGTGCCCGAAGCCTGATAGAAAGATTTAAAATGGTTGATAGCGACTTTTTTTATTTCTTCTTTATGCATATGGGTCCTACCTGCATCATCCTCAATCTCCCATATATTCTTTTTATTCCTTCGAAAGTTCGTGAAGCGATGGAAGAACTTCATGTTTTTATCTCCGCTGGTTATTCAAATTGCCCTGCTTTTCTATCTCCAGCACTCCTCCTACTCCAATAGCTTCTTTTTGCGTGCTTCCTCCAGAAATATCACTTTGATCTCATAGTCCTCACACTGCATACCCTGCGATTTCAGACGAATGATATCGTCTAAGCCTCTCTCAAGTTTGACCATTTCATCATGTTCCCTAGTCCGTTTTTCTTTTGACCAGATCTTTGCCCACACTTTCAAACATGCTAACTTCCTTACCAGTCTACTTTGAGCTCCCTCTTGGAGATGTAGGGAAGTGTCATTCCAAACTTCTCTCACCAGTGAATCAAAAGTAACCTCTCGTAACCAGGCTAGGTTTAATTTAAAATGAAAGGAAACCTCATATCTTTATTCACCCAACTGTAGAAATATTGGTGCATGATCTGAAATAAAAGGATATTCAACCCATGCGCATAATCTAGATGAAGAAGTGAGCATGTTTTCTGCCACGTAGAACCTGTCTAATCTCTTTGAGATCCCTTCATGTCCAGACCTCCCATTCCTCCAGGTCGACACCACCTCAGCCGGAGCCACATCCACCAACTTATTTTTTGAAAATAACATTTTAAAAAGACCTCCAGAGAATCTACCAGTGTTGACTCTCCCCAAATCTCCTCTGAACTAGTAGTTAAGTTTAGGTCACGTGCAAAAATCAAGTCTTCAATAGCTAAAAGACCCACTCTATCATTTTTTTCCCAGAAAAGTTTACAATCATGGCAGGGACCATATGCATTCAAGAGTGCCACCTTTCTTCTTGTCTCTAAACTTGTACCTGTCAAAAAAATCCCGCCAAAACTTAGGACTGGGACTAGCTCAAAGTAGGTAGGGTCCCAGGAAACAAGGGGCTCACCCAAATTTCCAACAGAGCTAACAACACAGATCATCCACTCAGGCTTGAGTAAATTCATGAAGTTTCTGTTGGAGAAATTTCTATTTTCGGCACATTAGTTCAGTGGAAGTAACACTAGTTCAGTGGGAGTTAACTAGCTAGTTCTATTTTAGACTTTCTAATCTTAGACCATCATTATTATGCATGCATTCCTAATTATATGATGTCATTTCCTATATGAGTGAAGATCACTCACTCATTGATCAGATCATAATATGCATTGATTCTCATTCTTCATTGTGTATCTCTCTTCCTTTTATTGATAAGCTTTGTTTGTGTATTCTTTAGCTAGATCTCCTGTGCAAGTTTCCATGAAACACTGACATGGTATCAGAGCTGAGCTGCTTGGAGCAGCCCAGACAAGCTAGAGAAGAGAGAAAAAGGATTTGAGAAAACCTAGTTTCTTCCATCGCCGTGTCCTATCCCTATTGAAAGGTGCGACAATTGGAATCGTTGTACCTATCCCTGTCGAAGTGTGCGACGATTGTTCTCAGACTTAAGAAATTTTCTTTTTCCAAGCATCATCGCAGCTTATAAAAAACCAAGGTGCGACGTCGTCGCACTAATATTTTATTCATCGGGGGTGCGACGATTCAGTTTTTCACAATTGTCGCACTGTGTCCTTCACTAGGGTGCGACGATTTAGCATCATCGCATTTTATCCTTCTCTAGGGTGCGACAATTCAGCAACCCTCCAAAAATTGGTTTTCTACAGTAAAATTGTGATATCTCGAAATTCGTGAACTGGGTCAGGCTGAACTGTTTACCAGAGACATATAACATAGGTTTTCTTATGATCACCAAAAATATCCAAAAACCGCATCATATTTTAGGAGATATAGTTATTTTATCATATCTATAGCTGCCATAACACCATCAGTCATATCTTGGAATCCACGATCTAGGTTTTCAAGATCTTTTCATAATCAATAGCAGAGATGGAGGCGATGCAACTTTTTCAATCAAGTCTAGTGATAATACTCACACCGTACAACTATTTTTAATGGAATCTGAAGGCCACATTCCAAATCAAAAGAAAAGGACTGTATAATTTGATGATGGCGATAGAAACAGAGCCTACATCAACACTTGATAAGACCAGATGGGAGAACCGTAAGGACGAGGCCACATGACTAGTTCTTGAGTTAATCTCCACCGATTTATGGTTTCATGTTTCCACATGCAAGACTCCAAACGAGATCTGGACCACCTTGGAAGGACTCTTTGGAAAGTAGGATGAGATGCGAGGTCATATGCTTGAGGTAGAGTTGAATACCTAATACCTTAAAATTTTTGATAATATACAAGATTTCTTTACTAAATTTAAATCTTTGATTTTGAGCTTGGGTGAATGTGGTATTGACAAGTCTACACAAGAGAAACAACTTATTCTAACAATATTGGCCAAGCTAGGACCAGAATATGTTGTACATGTCTCCAATTTCCATTATGGCAGATGTCTTTTGGGCACAAATTGGAAAATGCCTACGATGTCTCAGTTCATTGAGTCCCTCACACAAGAGCAGAAAAAAATCATATAGATGGGCCTCATGAAAGATCCCAAATCACATTCACTCACCATGCATGATGGAAAAGGGTCATCCAAACAGAACGAGAAGGAGGGATATTCCAAACCCTTTAATGATTCTTCAGGTTCCAAAGACTCTTCAGATTCCAAGAAGAAGAAGGGAAAGCAATGCACTTACTGCAATAAAATGAATCATGAAGAATCCACATGCATGAAGAAACAAATCGATCTTACGACACATGCACTTCAGTAGAAAAACCTTGGAAACTTCATTCCAGAGGGATTCAAGAAGCAGAAGGAAGAAGATCCTGCTCCTAAGAAAGGTAATCATCATTCTTTGGTTGCAATTAATTACTCATCTGATTCATTCATTATAGATTCTGGCACATCCCACCATATGGCAATGAAAGAGGATTTTTTCTCTTCTTTGAGTCCATGTTCAAGACCCCCTATTCTCATGGGGGATGATGCTCCAGTAGCAGTAGTAGGAGAAGGGAGAGTGGAACTCCACAATGTAAATTTTGAGAATGTTCTACATGCTTCAAAGATTTCTATGATTCTTCTCTCAGTTTATCAGATCACTCAGAAACGTAAAAAGGTTGAATTTACATCAGATTAAGTTTTAGTAATTGACATGCATGAAAATTCCATCATTGCAATTGTTGAGGTGGATCACAAGTTAAGGTTATATAAATTCACTACGTTTTCTGACGATGACTCATGTTTTCTACTTACACATAAGGAGAGTACTTTGCATGCGCCTCCAGTGCAACATGCATATACTCTTATGCTTCCATTAGTTTCATACATTAGAGATGATTCCATGCACTCAGATTATGTACATGGAAATAAGTAGGTAGTATATCCAAATAAGAAGCCAACACTGAAGCTTCAACATATGCCCAAGAAGGCATAGTTCACACTTCAGGCGACAGGCAAACTTGCAGGGAATCCATTGGATTCGAGGAGGACTTGATCTCAGCTTGAGGAGCCTTCTCATGTATTTTCAGCTTCAAAACTTGCGATGCCCATGCATTTCTATATGGTTCAATATACCGATCAATAGAACTACAATAGGGTTGTGGGAAATCCATTATGGAAAGAAGCCATGCAAAAGGAGTATGACTCACTCCTAAAGAATCAAACTTCGCATCTGGTTCCACTTCCACTAGAAAGGAATATTTTTAGGTGCAGATGGGTCCACATGATCAACAGGTAGAAGGCCCGACAGGTTGCCAAAGGACTTCATCAGATTGATAAATATTTCTACATCTTCACTAATACTTCTAGTGAGCAGAAGTTTAAGACTTTGCGGGATCATCTTGCAGTGAAGAACATAGTTGTCGAGCAGTTGCCATTTTCTTCTTTTGATACATCGTCTTTTGAGGGGGGCTTTTGTTCCCATGTGGTTTTCCCTCTTTCCTTGTTTTTATTCAGTGTTCATTAGTTTCATTGTACATGAGTACCTAAAATGGCTTAGTAGCCAGGACTCATTTTTTACTCCATAGTGATGTTCATGGGGGGTGTTGGAGAAATTTCTATTTTCAGCACACTAGTTCAATGGGAGTAACACTAGTTCAGTGGGAGTTAACAAACTAGTTCTATTTTAGAATTTCTAATCTTAGACCATCACTATTATGCATGCATTCCTAATTATAGGATGTCATTGCCTATATGAGTGAAGATCACTCACTCATTGATCATATCATAATATGCATTGATTCTCATTCTGCATTGTGTATCTCTCTTCCTTTTATTGATAAGCTTTGTTTGTGTATGCTTTAGCTAGAGCTCCTACGCAGGTTTCCATGAAACACTGTCAGTTTCTTGCTTTAACCACATCCACCAGAGTTTCTTGTAAGAAAATTACAGAAGGACGTGTTTTCTCTAATAGTCTTCTCATGGAGGCAAGTTTTAGGGGTCCTCCCACCACTCTGATATTGAGGGATAGAAGGATCGTGACTAAGCCCGTGCAAGGGATTTCATGCTTCTAAGGGCCCCTTGATCCAGAACAGTAGACTGGAAAGCCAAAGACAATCCCACAATACTTGCCTTTTTATAGGCACTTCATGTTTTTAAAGGAGAAATCTCAAGACCTAGGCCCTGTGAACTAGCCAGATCCTTCCCAGGATCAGTCCCCACCCTCGTGGATATAGTAGAGGCTCCCTTTTCACCGGAATGAGAAACTAAGTCCTTCCCTAGATACGCTAGAATAGGGATGGAACCATAAATTTCAGAGGAGGAGGGAATTAGGGAGGAAAGCAAAAGTTTCAAAAAATGATCACTAATGGTCGGCTTAGCACAACCCATAACAAGGTTAGGGTCCTCCTCTTCAAGGGGAACATGCAAAATAGGAGATCTCGGGGAAAAAGAAGAAATAGGTTCCGGCAGAGTCCCTCGCCTAAAAGTAGAAATAACAGGAGGCAAAATGATAGAGTCCAAAACCGATGACCCACCACTTTTTTCCTGGAGACCCGAATCCAGATGTACTATATTTTTTAGAGAGTCTCTCTCCTAAAAAGAAAGTGAATTATACAACAAGGGGAAGAATAATTTAAGCTTATCGATGTACGAAGAATCCGTTGGTTCGAGACTTTCGTCAAACCTCAAGCTCGAAAAAATTCCCAAGTCTGGAGAATCCCTCAACGACGAATAACGGTCAACCATGATATCCTTGGAGAGGTCCTCCTCGGTAGGAGCACCAACAAACTATGTGCAATCCTTGCGCAAATGTTCGGTCCTTCGGTAAATCGAACAGCGAAAAGGGAGACCCAATTAGTCCAACCGTTGGGCGAAAAGGTGGCCTCGCCACTCAATGTCCAAAGATTCCATCAATCCTGCATGAATATCAACTTCTACTAGAACCTTTTCCATCCTCTTATCAGACGCGGAGAGAGCACGTTCATCAACCCTTAGAAAATAGCCTAAAGAATTTCCAATTAACTCCAACGCCTTTGGGTTCCATAACTGAAGAGGAAGCCCCGAGAGGAGAACCCAGACATGGCTAAAACTAAAGTACTCTGATACCGGGTTGAACTTGATGCACCACCTCTTCAACATCATGCTTCCACCTCTGTAACCCCAAAACTTGTCGAGAATTCAGGTCGAGTCCTCTGGACTCTTAAAGATGAATCCGAGCCAGCCTCAGGGTAAGATTAAAACCTTTAGAGAGTAGCCCAGAACAGGCTCCCAAGTATCTGTCAACCACTCCTCCAACTTTTGGGTACACCACTTCTTATAAGCTAACCTACCAACAGGAGGGCAAAGAGAGAGGTTGCAAGATTCTGCTAGACTTACATCCATACCCATTACTAGGCGGTGTTTTTTATGCTTTTGCTTCCACACCCGCTGAGGTCGTTTGAAATCTCCCCGCTTATGACTGGTAGAAGCCCTTAGACAGTCTTGAAGGTCACCCTTCTATGAGTAGGCACCTGGTACACCCTTTTCTATAGTTATCTGATACAAAGGTTCACCCATAGGGCCTTCCTGTTTCTTTGAACCAACACATAGTGGAGAACTTGACACCGATTTTTTACCAGTTGAGTGACAAAAAAGAGAGTTAGAGCATAGGGTGGATGGTGGTAAAACTGTAGCTGGAGCATTTAAGAAACAATTATTAGTCGTCATCTGGTAATAATTGTTGCAGAGCTCGTCAATCGACGCAAGCAGCTCTTGCCAATCCCAAGGTTCCACGTCCTCCCCTTCTAGTGAAACCATGACCTCACTATCTATTTGGAAGTATCTCGATTGCACCTAAATTTGGTGAAATAATAAGAATGAGATGATGTACATAATTTCTTCCCAAATTCAAAATCAATACATTGTGAGAGATGACTAATACACTTCGGATGACTTCACACACCTTTGTAAAAACGCGTTTTTGTAAATTATCGGTAACCACACTAATTAGCATACCCCCGAAGCAGGAGAAGGGAACGCCGAAAAAAACTAAGTAATATATGTTTTTATGACCATCATAATATTTAGTAAGAAAGCAAATTATGAAACAAAGATGATATTGTTTTTATGACCATCACAATATTTAGTGAGAGAATAAATAATGAAATAAAGATAATATATAGAAATGAAGGATGTAATCAAATTTTCTAAGTATATTGTAAAAACAAAAGATTTAAATACATCTAATTATAATTTGAAATGAAAATGCAATAAAATAGATATCAACTTTTATTATCCTAGTAAATACAAAACCATGTTATTGACTAATTTTACATTAATTATTTGTAAGATAAATTAGATATATCTTCTCAATAGGAAAGACCTAGATATTCCTCACATTATAAGCTATTTTGTGAGATGAATTTTCCCAAAATCCAATATCCACTAAACTAAAATTTAGTCAAAATCCAATATCCACTTCAACCAAAAAAGCATAACTCCTTAAACACTATAATGTACATTATTTTAAAAAATTTAAATTTTTTTGTATGTTAAATGTGGCCATGATCTATATAGATGTAATAATATATTAAAAATTAAAATTTAAAATTTTTTGTATGTTAAATGTGGCCATGATCTATATAGATGTAATAATATATTAAAAATTCAAATGAAATAAAATGACATCTACTCTTTTTTCCTCATTAAACAAATTCATTGTGGAATAATAACTTCTCTTTCCCTATTTATTTTTCATGAAATACTTATTCCCTATTTATTTTTTTCATGAAATACTTATTCCCTATTTATTGTATTTTTGAAATACTTATGGATAGATCTTCTAGCCATATTTTTTTCATAAATAATTTAGTTCTAATTATTAAATTTTACTTTAGTATGATAATTTAGTATTTTGATTATAAATTTTATATTTTGATAGTATGTAATTTAGTTTTAATTATTCAATTTTACTTTAGTATTGATTATTATTTTATAATAATTAAAAATAAAAATAAAAGTCTATAACATATATTTTGCTAAATAAATAAGATTATATTTAAAACTTATTACTGAAATTGAAATTTATCATTCATAAATTAATATTAAACTTAAAATTATTAAACAAATAAACCAAATCATCATTAAAAAAAACTTAAAATTTATTTAACAAGTAAATCAAATCATAATCACTACACACTAATAACCAATTATAACCTATATTTTTTTTCTAAATAAACAAGGTACTTTTCTTTCTGACCAATTTGACTTTGTTCTTCTGCCAGATTTGGCACTATCGCAAGGCTATCATGAAAGACAAAACGGACATGGATATCAGAGGGGTTAGAGGACATTTTTGTGGGATGGCAAAGGACAGGCTTGTTAATTATTATTTTTGCTATTTTGGAGGAAGATCCTCCCAAACAAAACCGACATCTCCAAGTATGGGGCCCGCCGTAGTTGGTGGAGGGTTTTTATATAGTGGGTGGAAAATAACCCACGTCGCCGATGTAAAAGAAAACGCTAGTCTATATAGCGAACATTCGATCTGTTAAATAACATATAAGTGTCGATGTTCTCTTCTACAACATTTTCGGCTCCTGACAGAATTTACTTTTCAGGATTAGATTCCATGGGAAGAAGGAAAATAATTAATCCATAGGATCAGATCTGATACTTTGGCTTTGGCATTACACAGTTTTAGTTTTTCTTATACCATTTTATATGGCCCTTTTTTTTTTCTAAGTGCATATACTTAATTATATAAGTAAATATAATTTATCAAAGGTGGAAAGGGATCAAATCTCAATTTTTTTTTTAAATGTAAAATTTGAGGAAATATTTACATCTAACCATTATGTATATGTTTTAAATAATTTTGATCCTTTAAAATTTTGTAATCATCTATAATCTAGAGAGTATCTATCAAGAAGTCCACTTCAAAAGTTAAATAAGAAATAAGGTTAATAATAATAAAATAACATTGTTTTATGATAAAAAAATGTGAATAATAAGAAAATAATGCATGTAATAAATAACACACAGATTACACATTGATCAATCACAATTTATCTTCCCCAACTTTACTTATAGTCACACAAACTAATTTTCCCATCTTTTCAAATAGATCATATAAATTATAAGGAGGTTGAAATCGAAGATAGTTAAAAACATTAACTCAAGATTTTGTAGTAAAGGACATACAGTTCCTCTCTTTATTTCTAAAATTAATAATTTATTTACCAACCTCTTATGTTTTCCCTAATTCTATTCTCATTCCAATGAATTCTTTTGTTTTTAATGCATTGTATATATATTCACGTTATAACAAAAAAACATTATGAACAATAACAATGATTTCAATAAACAAATATTAAGATCACACCCAAGCAAGTAAAGTAGTGGACATTAGCTTATAAATGAGAACCTCTTTCCCAACATTATATTTTCAAATTGTTTTGTAATATATTATTGTCAAAATTACTTGACTATATAATTCACATTGTGGTTGTTGACATCAATGTATGGGATCAATTTTCTCTATATTGTTTCTTTCTCTTAGGCATATTTCATACAACATATGTGTATCAGTGTTTTAAATTAATGGACTATATTGTCACTAAAATGAATATGTTGGAACAATTTCCTATTTCTTTATAAAAATTCCATTCTTAAAAAACTATGTTGTTATTTGTTAATGTATTATTTTATATTAAGTAGATTGATCTATTAAATTATACCAAGTAGGTTGCTTCTGGATTATGATTGATAAGATATGGTTACTAGTGAATTAAAATATCTTTAATGCAATGGTATA
>JASDQU010508816.1:25607-37446 GCA_032191745.1 Picea mariana | reverse complement strand
CTAAGATTTATAGCATTAAAAAGTAGTTCTAAGATCCTAAAAACAAGGATCAAATATACTAAAAATAGTGACTCAAAATTCAATTGCAAAAGAAGAGGGATGCTTCCTCAAAATGAGGCCAATCCCAGATTTCTCTCTGTTGATGGTTGGTGTAGTGTAGAACATCCTCCCAAGGCTAAATGATAACTTTCACATAAAGACCAAGTCGAATTTGTTGTTGTGGCAAGGTGTCCCGATTTGTTGTCTTAATTAAAGATGTCCATAAACCTTTGAAACATCTCCTTTCTCCACCATTTGTCAAAAATAACTGTTGTGCTAGACTTGATAATTCAATAGACATTCATTCGAAAAGATCTTGAATCTTTTCATCTCGAAAATCCTTGATCTGTGAAAAAACTCGTCCATTATGGACACACAGGCTTTTGGTGGTTATCTGAGACAGTTTTTGGGTGAGTGATCCACCGAAAGCACCTCTTTTGGTGGTTAATGAACAATCGTCATGTTCGCCTAAACCACCGAAAGTTAAACTTTAAAGAAATTTCAAAATTGCAAAAATGTTACCTTAGGTCCTCTCTGATGCTCAGGATTTCTTAGATGCTGCAGCCCTGGTTCGTGCAGACCTTCGAACTTCTGCTAGCTATGTAGGGAGTTCTGGTGTATCCATTATGGTCGTGGCTAAATTAGCCGAAGCGTCTAACCCAGTTTTCTCCTCTTCTGGCGCTTTAAATTCTTTTAATTTGAGCCTTAGAATCCTGAGCTGCCTGTAGAGTTTCATATTTTCTCTAATCAAAAATCTGTTTCTATCTTTGATTTTGTCATGTTTTTCTTTAAGAGTTTGATTCATTTTGAACAATTCAACATTTATCTCAGTGAGGTCTGTGTTTGCTTTTTTGAATACCCTCTCCAGGCCTTCCATATCATAAATGTCTTGTAGGAGATTGTTGATTTTCTTTGTTTTACCTTTCTTAGGCCTACTTGAGGAGGCTTCTGCTTTTGGTTGCTTATGGGTCTCTGGAAGACTAGATGAAGGTAGATTTGAATAAAAATCTGCATCCTGTTTGATCTCCAAGTTATCCTGTTTCTTTTCCACCCCCTGCTCTAATTCAGAGTCACTATAAGGTAGATTGAGAAGGTTTTTTCCTGTGGCAGGGTTTTTAGATTGTTTACCTTCAAACTGTAATTTCCTCTTGATTCCTTCCTTCTTTCTAGGGGATGCTTTTATAGGATCTCTGGGTATTGAGATTCCTTTCCTTTTCCTGTGACTACTCTTGGGAGTAGGAGCTTTTCTGCCTCTAGACTTCTTAGTTTCTGCCTGTGGTGGTCTTTCTGTCTGAAATTCATTCCAAAACAAAAAGAAACCCCACTAAATTTGTTTCTTCTGTAGAGCTTCTCTCACAAGAAGAGTAATCATCCCCTGATGTGATAATCTGCTGCTATCATTAGTAGGCTGGGGTTTCACCTGTCTTGCCATCTTAGTCAGGGTTTTATGAAAGAAGTAAGGCAAGTTTATGTGTGCTCTACCTGTGAAATGATTCAGCAATTTAAAATGGTAATACATTACCCTGTTGTAGCGCCCCTCACAAGTGATATACACCAAAATTGCCTTTAGTAGAGACTGCCACTTTGGTTCCAGATAGGACATGGGAATATCCTTCTTCCAGGTCAAAGATTTATGCACTGGTAACAAATATGACCCGAATTCAACGTTTGATGGCGAGGTGGTTTTAAACCAACATTCCCCCGTTCTAGATAACCCTGTGCATTCAACAATGGCTGCCTCGTCAATGAAAAATTCCTCCCTGCCCACTTTAGCAATCCTTCCATCATAGGAGAGGGAAAATGTTTCAGCCACTTGTTGGTGAAATGCTGTCAACTTCTCACAGTATGCAAAAACTCCAGTCTGTCTGAAACACTCTGCCACCTATGGATGCGCTTCCAAATACCAAATGCCATCCACCTCGGATCTCAAAGCAGGACTTGCTTTCGACATGGGTCGGTGTTGACTGTACCTGAAACTGTGGGGAACAAAAACGTTTGGGAGGCAATGACTTCTAGAAAATAGGTAGACAGTGAATATCATCCATAAAAACCGGCAGAAAAGGGTGATACACATCGAGTTTTGAAAACTAACATAGTTTCAGACGACCGCTTGACTGAAAATATGCCGAAACTCTAGATTTTGGGTGTCATTTGTATTTCTAAAACTTAAAAGAAAATAGAATCCGAACTAACCTGAAAACCCAACCAGGCTTACTTGACTCGGGAGTGCTTGCTGGACATAATGACACTTCGACCAGCCTCAAAGAATGCAGGATCGGGATTCTTGAAAAATACAGTTTTATTGATGAAATCGCGAGCTTGTAGTTATCTTCGGCTATCTCTGGGATTCATAATAACTCATCATAGTTTCAAATGCAGAAATGACCAGATCATGATGGTTAACGTACTTGTAACTGAAATGGAGGGTAGCTCCATGCGATCATACCTGCCAATCACTGCCCTGTGTGGATTTGAAATGACCTATTCGGTTGATAAGACACAGGGGCTTCAAACCTTTCGGATGGATGCCACGAACGTGCATCATCTCTCGCATTGTGAGCTTTTGACAGTTGTGTTTATAATCATTGTGCCAATATTTGACAGCTGGCTCATGCGAAAGCACGAGCTTTCATTTTTCCCATTCACAAACTTTCATTGGTTACTTGCCTTCTGCTTCGACCCTTTAACTGGCGAAAATGAAAACTTTCGGTGGTTAATGAGCACAATGGAGGCTCGCCTAAACCACCGAAACCTGATATTTTGCCTTTTTCTTGACCGAACCAAAATCAACATTTATTTTTAGATTGTTTTCAAAATACAGACTCTCTAACCTACTTATAGAAATTTAGAAATTAAATTTAGATCACAACCTATCACCTAAACAACAAATAAAATCCACCAATTTATTTGAGGAGTTAACAGATAGAGTGATGAATTTTTGATGGTTATATTGGTGTATGTGTTTGGTATATGATTGAGGTACATGTTGAGTACATGGTTGAGACAAGTAGTTGATGAGTTGCAACATACATGAAGGTTGTAGTTGATGATGTTGGTACATCTTGATGAATCATAGTTGATGTGCAGTTTATGCATGGTTGATGCATGGTATATGTTGGTCAGGTTATTGGTACAAGTTGTTATAGGTTATTGGTACAGGTTGACAGTGACAGGTTGATAGTGGCATTGGTTGATTCAGTGACAGCGATAGGTTGTCTACATTTGACATTTATATTTCAGGTCAGTTGGATGGGGCAAGGACGGGTGGTTGTAGCCACCTTTCGGTTGTAGTTAGAAAACTTAGGGGGTTGTATCCTCCTTTTAGTTGTATCCAGAGAATTGGGGAGTTGGATCTTCCCTTAGGTTGTAGCCTGAGAAACTAGAGGGTTGGAGCCTCGTTCCAGTTGCAGCTGGAAAACAAAGGAAGTTGGTGCTTCCAATGAATGTTATTCTTCAAGACATATAAGAAAAAACATTGTGTGGTTTTCTCCTGCTTTGGATTTCCACGTAAAACACTGGTGTACCGTGTATGTGTTTGATTTTTCATTTTTTCATTTCATATTTACTCTATAGTTTTTGGATTATAATGCTACATTGATATTACACTTGGATTATATGGTTAAAAAGGATTAGATTGCTCTATTATTGATTCACCCCCGCTCTCAGTAATCCAACAATATGTGCATGATCCTGGAAGGTTGAAGTACTCTCATTCACCACTCCTTTACTATATACATAGGCATGCTCATAGAGAAAGCTACAACCTTTTATAAAAATGGTTATGTGAAAAATACCACAAATTTCTCACTCTTCTTATGTCCTTTCCCAACCTTTGCAAACACCAATTTAGACAAGGAAAAATATGTTGGCATCTCATTGCTCCTAATCAATTTTATGTTTTTTTGGGCATGAAGTAATGGTATGGGTTATTACCTTTGATTCAAGTATGAGTAGCTTTGTTTATGGACATGATAGGTTGTGTTTCACTTAAAAAATCATGGAAGAACTATGCTCTCGATAGAATTGGTTGCATGTCATGATGAGGTTTTTATGTTTGCATGCATGGGATACTTTGTCAAAGGTTTAGGTTACCCATAATTTGAAGCCTTGAATAGCATTTTGTGTGGCATACATGAACTATATAATGATGTCATACATGTCATTCATATATTTGGACCATAATGCATGCATGAATATTTGGAAAGTTCAGATTTGGTTTATAATGATTGCAACATGGTATATTCAGAAATCAAATTTATGACATATGTGCATAATCCTAGAATGTTGAAGTAATCTCATCCACCACTCCTTTATTATATACATAGGAATTCTCATAGAGTAAACTACAACCTAATATAAAAAATGATTAAGTGAAAAATCCCACAAATTTCTCGCTCTTTGTGTGTCCTTGCCCAACCTTTGCAAAAACCAATTTAGCCATGGAAAACTATGTTGGCAGCTCATTCCTTCTAACGAATTTTGTGGTTTTTGGGCATGAAGTCATGGTATGGGTTATTTCCTTTGATTCAACTATCAGTAGCTTGGTTTATGGACATGATAGGTTGTGTTTCACTTTAAAAAACATGGTATAACTATTATCTCGATAGCATTGGTTGCATGCCATGATGATATTATTATGTTTGCATGCATGGGAGACTTTGTCAAAGTTTTAGGTCACCCATAATTTGAACCCTTGAGTAACAGTTTGTATTCCTTGGTGAATGGAGGAAATGTCTAATTTAGATTTCAAGCCTATGCATATTTTTTTTATGGTTGGATAGTGCTCTTGAATGAGAAATAGACTTGAAGGAGGTAGTAATTTCCTACTAGTTATAGAGACCGTTGCATAGATTTTTACTCTTTGAATTGCAAGTGAATGTATGCCTATAATTGATTGTGAATATTGTGGGTGTTCAACATTTGGTATTTAATGGGAAATGAACATTTCAATCCTAGGTAGTATAAATTACTTGTCCATCCTATTACACTATCAGATTCTTTGTTGGTGTATATTTATTGATTCCCACAAATGGTTTCAAGGGTTACATGCATACCCAACATTCTTATCTTGGAGTCATTTTTTTGTTTTTCTAGTTGTGCTTGGACCTTATATGTTGTGTATGCATGTACCTTATTTATTTCATTTACCTTTAATTCTTGGTTTGCTACTTGTTATGCATGATTGAGTATGCAGAATTGAGAGTTATGTGAAGGGGGGGAGGGGGGGGAGGGGGGGCAAGCTTGTACCTTCACGTGGTTGGTCATGTTTAGTAGAGAATAAAGTATTCTCGAAACCAACAGGATCTCATTCACGAGGTATTCCCCTTTTGTATTTCTATAGCATCATACATATTTAATTATTATTCAGACATCACATTTAATTATCTTTGTCAAATACAAGCTCATTGATGTTTAGTTAGTATTGAATCATTTAGCCTATTATTGTATTTGAAAAATGAAGGTTTGAAGGGTGATCAATCCATGATCCACAACACATTTCCGACAAGGTTTTTTCTACCCATGTTTTTTTTTATTACCTTGGTTGTTTTTTGTGTGTTCAGGAGCCTACAAAAAGCATCCATGGAAAGAGTAGAAAAAATGGGCAACACATGGAACAACCTAAACATGATCTGTTTGGAAATTTGCTTTATTTGAAATTCTATGATGGAGGACTAGGTATGCTATGTTTTCCACAACTGCCATTTTTGGTCTTTTATATCCATAGAATTTTGTCAACATTCCTTCTCTCGTCACAAGTGTAAGACATGCATTCATGTGGTGCATATGGATTCTATCGAATGCTAATATTATTTTAAAATATTCAAGTGTGTACAAACATGACTTTTTGTGTGTTTTTGTTAGTGTGTGCGCGTATAGTGCATAACTATTTTTGAAGTTATTGAGACTCTCTATGAAGTCTCTTGGTGTTAATATCATATCCATACATACAAAAAAACTATGGTAATAATTGTTAGCTTTTTTTTATATCTCTTTTTTCACATTTGCAAAAAATGATATCATTATCAATGCAAGTTGGCATTCAAGGCCAATGATAATTTGTTTAGAAGAATAATCTCTCTTAGATTTTACGTGTATTTTTTCAATGTAATTGAGGTTTATTTCTTTCGAAGTAGAATATGCATATGCTTTACTTACCATGTAAAACCATGATAAAAAAGTTATATTGTTTTTGTGATGCTCACATAAAACATTGTTAATATTGCATTGATCACATGTTATCTTGCCCCAACTAGTTTGAGAAAAGTAAATGGAAGATTTCTTCTTCTCATTGTTATGTTTCTATTTAATTAATTGCATGCAAAATTTTGTATGTTTGATTCGGGTAGCATTTGTTAATGGTATTGCGATGGGATCAAGTGAAAGTCTAGCAGTAATATGCACATTTCAAGTAGTCACAGAGAACACCATAAGTTATTTAAATCCTGAATGAAAAATGTCCTCTTCTTATTGTTGAAATAATGTAACTTCAAAGAGTATTCTATTTATTATTGATGTATTATTCATTAGATGAATCCCCTTTCGCGGATTGATCATGTTGGGTATTGTAAATGACCAAATCCCCTTTTGTGGATTAGTCAAACCCTAATTGTAATATGATAAATGCGAATTCGCCCCCTAGAATATATTAAAGTGGTTATAACCACCAAGATTGAGAAGTCGTCCCTGCCAGTGAAAATACACCTCAGTTCAACACCTTCCATATTGTATAAAGAAGAGAGGCTAACACCTCATTTGTTCACTCACTCACTTGTTTATCAGAGCACAAGTTTGGATTTGTAGTTGGAGAAGAAGGAAGAGAGAGAGAGGTGCATTCTTGGGAGAGAAATTTCTGTATTGTTTAGTTTATTCTCTTGGCATTGTATTGGCTATCTATATTAAGGAAGTTTTTGTTGGGTTTTGTCCCCCATGAGGGTTTCCCAGGATAAATGATGTGTCTCTTGTGATTGCGTGTTTCTGAGTGATCGTATCTATGCTATGGTTATCTAGATAATTTAAAAGAAACCTAATAATATCTTAAACCTTAACATGGTATAAGAGCTAAGTTAAAGAGAACATCTTTCACAAGAAGAAGAAAAACGTCATTGTTGCCGTACATGAAAATTAAGGACTTTCATTGAAGAATATTTTCATCCTTAAAACCATCTAGAAAATTGCACCCTAACCCAAGGAATTTTTGGGCACATTCAATGCACCTTTTCAGTGGGTAGATCTCCTAAAAAGTGAAACCCTAGTTTTCACAAAGTACCGGAAGTACTAGAAAACTAGAAGCACCAGTCCAAAAATCCGTTGATCAAGTTTGAAGGGGTAAAATTTGGATTTTCAGAAATCTGACTGCATCATCTTAATTGCCTCAGCTCAACGCATCTATTCCCTAGGTCAGAATTTCAAAATTTGAAGTTTGAAAAATTAGGGTTTCTTCATAAAACCCTAAGTTGCAGTTGCAGTTGCAGTCTCAAAATTAGTTGAAGTATCAATTGTAGTTGCAGTATTAGTTGAAGTATTAGCCGTAGTACCAGTTGCAGTCACCCTTGAAGTTGTTAAGAGTTGGTGATCATTATCGCTCCTACTAGATGGTTTCACTACCTGCGAATTCCATCAGAGGTATGTACTCACACATGTTTAAATGGTTAAGATTTAAAGGGTATTTGCAGGAGAAGGGATATCTTTCCATAGATCCAGAAGGATCTCAAGATTCAACACATTCATAGGAATAATGCAACTCAGGTTTGATTATTCTGATATGCAACTATTTGTTATGACATTATTTTGATGAGTGTTGCATGTTGAAGCTATGGCCATCATACTAACCTTTGGTCAAAATTAAAGTCAAGGTATTAGACAGATTAAATTTGAGATCATAGATTTTACCCTCTAACCAAACCTTCTATCAAGATAACATATTGTCTTAGTACAAGAAGATAGGTTGAAGAAAGAACTCGTCATCCTGAGTGAAGGAGACTTGGAAGAAAAGCAGCACCCTCATTCTTGAGGACAAGGCTCCACGTTCTAGGTTTGATTATAAGTTGATAAGATTCAAAGTTGCACTTGACAAGTTGATGACTACCCCTTTATAAGTAAACACTATAGTTGAGATAGGAGTCCTTGAAAAGTATTATACTTGGTAGCATGTGAGCATATTGAGATAAATGCTTAATGTAATCATTCGCCTAATACAACTAACATCTCCTCTAGGAGAAACCTCTTGTGTTAGTTCCAGGTTTCCATGGAGGAATGTTTGATCATAACACTATAAGAATGTTGACCTCATTTCGTATTGAATTTCTTACTTTTGATCTTTGCTTCAGACAGGTCACAAGTGATAGCTCTAAAGGATCCACTGTGATGATTATTCGTGATACTTTTTTATCTACTATTATCAAAAGAGTATTATTATTTCTTGTGATTTTGTTGACCTTGTTTCAGGTCACAAGTGATAACCCTGAGGAAGCTATAGTGAAGGTTGCAGAAGGCAACATATTAGATGAGATATGAAGAAGACTATGTACATGACCATATACACTCATGTACCAAAGAAGATGAAGAAGAAGTTGTCTTTTGAGATTCAAAGTATCTCATATGAAAATTAATTATAAAGATCAAAAGGCTCCAAAGATGACCAGAAATTAGATCAAGATATCACAACAGAATTGTTCAAAAGATAATGAAGCCACCTTGACGGGAAGCAGAACTCGTTTGAATCTTGACTCAATATTTCATACTTAGAATTGGTACTCAATACCAAGTATACCCCGTAAGAGATGATGAAGTCTGAGAGTAATCATGATCTCAAAAAGGATCAGATGAAGAAAGAAATTCTAGGACTGGAAGACAAATGTCGTGAGAAGACTAGATCGTAGCTTCAGAGACTCCTAGGAGATATGAAATCCCCTGGAAGATTTGCTTGTTTCAGTGACAAAGAAGGAAGCTAGGCAGAAAGACTAGGATATGGATTCTTCTATGAGACTAGAAGAGAATTTAGTATTGACTTCCAATATTGATCTATATAGATCAAACTTGTTGCAGATGTATGAAGCCTGATGTGTGTCCAGAGGATTCTCCCAGCAAAAGGGAGAAGACTATGCCGAGACACTTATTGAAGAAACAATTCCAGTATTTATGAAGACAACCATAACAACCATGATTCATATATAGTATGAGATGTAGGGGGAGAAATCCCCATATTTAAAATTGAGTGCCAATTGGTGCACTACATTAGTTGGGTCAAGGAAACATAACTATGATAAAATATAGGATTACCTCCATGAAAGAAGGAGAGATATCTTCAGTATTAGTTATTGAGCCACTCTCAGTTTCAGATGAAGTTGTTGCCATGATGGAGTAGAGGATTTACTCCCAGATTTCAACAGTCACAGTGAGAATGGAGCAACCATTGTCAGCTTTAGAGAAGGTGCAGGTGAAAAGTCCCAGTTCCATAAAGAATAGTTGCAGAAAGAGGAGAGGACATACTCTCAATTAGTGAGACAGATAGCACCTTGCAGAGAGCACATAGAGTTAGCACATGATTGTGTATATTGAGTTGTAGCTGAGCAAATGTACCATATTGGTACAATGTAATAAGAAAAATTGATTTGAATATTGAATATAGAAAGAGTCATGTATGTCAGTTGAAGAAGGATCTGTATGTGTTGAAGCAAGCTCCTAAAGCTTGACATGGCATAATTTACAGTTTCCTAAAGAGATTGGGATTTACCAAGAGTAAAGTTGATTCTAACCTTTTTCTTAAGGTTATGAATGATGAGCTAGTGATGTTAATACTATATTTAGATGATGTATTCTTGACAAGATGAAGAAAAGCTCATCACAAATTGTAGAAGAATCTCACTATAGAGTTTGATGGAAAACCTAAACGAATTATCTCTTAGGTCTTGAAGTTTGGCAGAAGATAGAGAAGATATTCCTTAAACCAAGGAAAGTATACAGTTAAAATTGAAAAGGGTTGACATGTTGAAATGAAAATCCATGTACACACCCATGGAAACGAAGTTGAAGCTCCTGGTAGATACCTCGTCAGAATTGGTTGATGCTACTTTTTATAGACAAATTATTGGTTCAGTGATGTATCTAAAAAATACCAGGCTAGATATATGTTTTTCCTTGAGTTAGTATCTGGTAGAACCCAAACGTGTTCACATTGTTTCTGCAAGACATATGATGAGATACCTTAAGGGTATGTTGGATTTTGGTCTCTATTATACAAGAGATCATGACTTTAGACTGAGTGGTTACACTGATTCAGATTGAGTTGGAAGTGTTTCTGATAGAAAGAGCACTTTACGATGTTGTTTTAGTCTGAGGTCAGCCATGACTTCATGGCAGAGTAGGGAGAAATTCAACATTTCTTCGAGCATGGAAGAAGCAGAATACATTGTTGCATGTTCCTCCAGTTGTGAAGCCATATGGCTTTAGATGTTGTTGAACGATCTATTTTATCTGGAGATGGAACTCACTGTATTCTATGTGATAACCAAGTTGTACAAAAATGATGGATAACCATGTGTTCCATGATGATTCAAAACACATAGAGATATGATATCACTACATCCCTGATATGTTGCAGAGAGGAGCCATAAAGCTCCAATATGTTATCATGGATGAACAAATTGTTGTGATGATGTGCCACCTTAATTGTTGTGATGATGTACCAGCCTAGTGTTGTGATGCTAGCTTAATTGATGTGATGATGTACCAGCCTAGTGTTTTGATGCCAGCTTAATTGTTGTGATGATGTGCCTGCTTAATTGTTGTGATGATGTGTCAGCTTAATTGTTGTGATGATGTGCTAGACTTGTGTTGTGATGTCATCTTCATGTTGATGATGTGTCAGCCTTGTGCTATGATGATGTGTTGTCAGCCTCGTGTTGTGATGATGTACCATCTTAATTGTTGTGATGATGTACCATCCTAGTGTTGTGATGCCAACTTAATTTTTGTGATGATGTATCGGCCTTGTGTTGTTATGCCAGCTTCATGCTAATGATGTGTAAGCCTTGTGATGTGATGATGTGTTTCCGGCCTCATGATGTGATGATGTGCTAGCCTCATGCTATGATGATGTGCCATCCTCGTGCTCTGATGATGTTCCATCCTCATGCGATGATGATGTGTTTCCAACCTCGTGTTGTGATGATGTGTTTCCAGCCTCGTGTTGTGATGCCAGCCTTGTGCTAATGATGTTGTGTTTCTAGTCTCGTACTGTGATGCCAACTTCGTGTTGATGATGTTGTGTATCCATCTTCGTGCTATGATGCCAGCTTCATGCTAAAGACTCTTAGCCTAGTGTTGATGTTGATGATGTTCCAGCCTTTGTGTTGTGATATTGTTGTTGTTGATGTTGTATCAAACTTGTGTTGTTATTGATGATGATGATGTATTAGTGTTATACTAATTCATGTTGATGCAGATGATGATGATGATGATGCCACTCCAGCTTCTTATTGAAGATGATGATGATGATGCCACTTTATCTTCTTGTTGAAGATGATGATGATGATGCCACTTCATCTTCTTGCTGAAGATTGTGATGATAATGATGTTACTTTAGCCTCATGCTAAAGATACTGATGATATTACTTTAGCCTCATGCTAAAGAATATGATGATATTACTTTAGCCTCATGCTAAAGAAGATGATGATGCTACTTTTGCCTCATGCTAACGAAGATAATGATGTTACTTTAGCCTCACGCTAAAGATGATGATGATGTTACCTTAGCCTCATGCTGATGAGGGTGATGATGTTACTCCAACTCCATGTTGTG
>JASDQU010508816.1:0-12278 GCA_032191745.1 Picea mariana | reverse complement strand
TTAAACCAAGGAAAGTATACAGTTAAAATTGAAAAGGGTTGACATGTTGAAATGAAAATCCATGTACACACCCATGGAAACGCAGTTGAAGCTCCTAGTAGATACCTCGCCAGAATTGGTTGATTCTACTATGTATAGACAAATTATTGGTTCAGTGATGTATCTAACAAATACCAGGCTAGATATATGTTTTTCCTTGAGTCAGTATCTGGTAGAATCCAAACGTGTTCACATTGTTGTTGCAAGACATATGATGACATACCTTAAGGGTATGTTGGATTTTGGTCTCTATTATGCTAGAGATCATGACTTCAGACTGAGTGGTTACACTGATTCAGATTGAGTTGGAAGTGTTTCTGATAGAAAGAGCACTTCAGGATGTTGATTCAGTTTGAGGTCAACCATGACTTCATGGCAGAGTAGGGAGAAATTCAACATTTCTTCGAGCATGGCAGAAGCATAATACATTGTTGCATGTTCCTCCAGTTGTGAAGCCATATGGCTTTAGATGTTGTTGAACAATCTATTTTATCTGGAGATGGAAGTCAGTTTGATTCTATGTGATAACCAAGTTCTATAAAAATGATGGATAACCATGTTTTCCATGATGATTCAAAACACATAGAGATCTGATATCACTACATCCCTGATATGTCGCAGAGAGGAGACATAAAGCTCCAATATGTTATCAGGGATGAACAAATTGTTGTGATGATGTGCCACCTTAATTGTTGTGATGATGTACCAGCCTAGTGTTGTGATGCTAGCTTAAATGATGTGATGATGTACCAGCCTAGTGTTGTGATGCCAACTTAATTGTTGTGATGATGTGTCAGCTTAATTGTTGTGATGATGTGTAAGCTTAATTGTTGTGATGATGTGCTAGACTTGTGCTGTGATGTTAGCTTCATGCTGATGATGTGTCAGCCTCGTGTTGTGATGATGTGTTGTTAGCCTCATGTTGTGATGATGTACGATCTTAATTTTTGTGATGATGTACCATCCTAGTGTTGTGATGCCAACTTAATTGTTGTGATGATGTATCGACCTTGTTCTATTATGCTAGCTTCATGCTAATGATGTGACAGCCTCATGCTGTGATGATGTGTTTCCAACCTCATGATGTGATGATGTGCTAGCCTCATGCTGTGATGATGTTCCATCCTCGTGCTGTGATGATGTTCCAGCCTCATGCTATGATGATGTGTTGCCAGCCTCGTGTTGTGATGATGTGTTTCCATCTCATGTTGTGATGCCAGCCTTGTACTGATGATGTTGTGTTTCCAGACTCATACTGTGATGCCAACTTCGTGTTGATGATGTTGTGTATCCAGCTTTGTGCTAAAGACTCTCATCCTAGTGCTGATGTTGATGATACACCAGCCTTTGTGTTGTGATATTGTTGTTTTTGATGTTGTATCAACATTGTGTTGTTATTGATGACGATGATGTATTAGTGTTATACTAATCCATGTTGATGCAGATGATGATGATGATGATGATACCACTCCAGCTTCTTGCTAAAGATGATGATGATGATGCCACTTTAGCTTCTTGTTGAAGATGATGATGATGATGCCACTTCATCTTCTTACTGAAGATTGTGATGATAACGATGTTACTTTAGCCTCATGCTAAAGATACTGATGATATTACTTTAGCCTCATGCTAAAGAATATGATGATATTACTTTAGCCTCATGCTAAAGAAGATGATGATGCTACTTTTGCCTCATGCTAAAGAAGATGATGATGTTAATTTAGCCTCATGTTAAAGATGATGATGATGTTACCTTAGCCTCATGCTGATGAGGGTGATGATGCTACTCGAGCTCCATGCTATGAATGATGATGAAGAGAAAAAATTTCGATGATTTATAGATATGCCAGTCAGTGTTCCAAGATGTTGTTGATGATGTTGTCCTCTCACTCCCCCGATGCTATTGTAGAATACCCTTATTGTTAAGGGAGAGTGTTGAAATAATGTAACTGCAAAGAGTATTATATTTATTATTGATGTATTATTCATTATATCAATATCCTTTTGCGGATTGATCATGTAGGGTATTGTAAATGACCAAATCCCCTTTTGCGGATTGGCCAAACCCTAATTGTAATATTCTAAATGAGAAGTCAGCCCCCAGAATATATTAAAGTGGTTATAACCACCCATATTGAGATGTCGACCCTACCAGTGAAAAGACACCTCAGTTCAACACTTGTCAGATTGTATAAATAAGAGAGGCCAGTGCCTCATTTGTTCACTCACTCACTTGTTCATCAAAGTGCAAGTTTGGAGCTGCAGTTGGAGAGGAAGGAAGAGAGAGAGAGGCGCATTCTTGGGAGAGGCCTTTTTGTATTGTTTGGTTTATTCTCTTGACATTGTATTGGCTATCTATATTAAGGAAGTTTTTGTTGGGTTTTCTCCCCCATGAGGGTTTCCGAGGATAAATGATGTGTCTCTTGTGATTGTGTATTTCTCATTGATCCTATCTATGCTATGGTTATCTAGTGAATTTAAAAGAAACCTAATAATATCTTAAATCTTAACACTTATGTAGATGAATCATAGATATATTTCCAATTTATAATGCAGTAGACTGCCAGTAGAAAGATAGATTGAGATGGTGCTAGAATTTCAATGGGATTTCTAGTGGACTCTAATCCATTCTTATGAGTTTGGTTTATAGGATTCTTCACCTACTAGGTGAAACAAATTTACATATTTTTAGAACTACAACCTCTATAAAAGAGAATATTGGGGTATAAATCATACATCTTTGGAGAGAGAGGTGTTATTTTGCTCATTTGCAACATGCATGATTGAATGCAAGATCATGTTGTGAAATGTTTGAGAGAAGCTAACTGATTTTTCCATTTATTTCTCATTTCTAGAGGAAGGCTTGTTGATTGAAGGACAATGACTTGGAGAATCCCAAAAGAAGACCACCCCTAGAAGAAGAAGAATTTAGAGAGCCATCTCTCCATAGGTATAATTTAATTTGTACGTCTCTTTCTTCATCAACAAAATCTTTACTCTTCCCCATGTGTTCGATTTTTTCTTTATTCTATTGGTAACAATAACATTTCATTTTCATAGTAACAATGACATTTTGATAGATTTAGGGATTTTTACATGCAATGCAAGTTAGGGTTTCAATCTATTTCATTACATAGGTTAGAGAGATAAGTTTCTTGTCCATCCAAAGGAGAAGGTCTTCTTTTTTTTTGGATACTTTTCAGGTCATTCTAGAATGATTGATGCTCTCAGAACCGACTCCTCCAATGTATGTCATTGAAGATAATACTTTTGGGAGCTTTCTACAAGTAAATTTATCCCTCTCTCTCCACTTATTAAATTTTCTTGTAAAGGAAAGTAAGTACACCACCATTATATTATTATAGTAGGGACCAACCACCTTGATGGGTTGGGAACTACTTCTTAACACACACAAGGAAATTCCCACAAGACAATATTAAAGTATTAAAAATTATGCACAAGTAGTAGAATGTGTCTCCCACCAATTTCTAGTAGTGAGAGTATACCTTGAATACCCAAATACATGGACCAAACAAATGAGACATCATAATTCTTCCTAATATGAACAAAATTAAAAGACACACAGTTGGGCTAATAAGGATAAACACTAGATTATTTTCCAGAAAATGGGGGAAATGTAATCCAAGGCATGAGATGGTAGGTTGGAGACAATTAAAACATTCCTAGGATCTTGTGTAATGCAATATTTTATTTTTAATATACACAGTTTCGTCAGATATCCCATGGAAGGTCCGAAAGGAATATTGGTTGGAGGTATGGCACCTCCATAGAAGCTATCGTTAGCTCGTTGGATATTCAACAAACGTGGGCATCGAATATCTGACACCAGGTTCAACAGTAATATCTGTCAGAGGTAAGGCACCTCCATCGGATCTACTGTATGGAAATTGAATATTTGACGAATGTGGGCGTCAGATATTTGACAACAATTCTGACACTAATATCTATGGAAGGTAAGGAACCTCCATCATATCTACTATATGAATGTTGAATATTTGACGTGTAGTTACGTCGGACTTTCAACAAGTATATGCTAGAAATAATGGATAATTTCGACAAGGTTTTGGTCCTTAGGGTCATTGGTATACAGGAAGTTCGATGACAGTGTGTCAGATATCCAATGTCAATATATTCATCAAATATCTGACCCGAATACACCAAGGAAACTAATAACCAGGTTTCATCGAAGTGTCAACCAAATTGCATCGACCAACCGACATAGATCCATTGGATTTCAATGCACAAGAAGTAGTGTCAGGTATATCAATCAGATCTACAGATTCAACATTTTGATGAACAGTAGAAGGAGAGATTTTTAGATAAGGGTTACATGATAAAAAGGAGGTCTAACACTTTATGATATTCTTCCAGGTCAAAATATTTTCTGGATCTAAATATATCAAGACTTGATCAGGATCATGGTGGCTTCTGGTATGCCTTTTGGAACAGGTCAGATTGTCCTTTTGTGGAGTCACCAGGTGAAAAACTAACAGCCAAGTGCCTGAGGCATGTTCATTGTCAAGTCTCAGAGCCTACAATGTTGTATCCCTAGAGAAGATTTCTTCAATTTACATCCCCGACAATGACTCCATTTCATATGTTATCCCTCGAGATGTTCCAAGATGTTGTTGGAATGATTCTGAGGCACCCTATGGGGCTAAGAATCAAAATGAATCTTAAATGGCCTATTGTTTGAGCTTTTATAAATCATATCTGATACAAGAAAAACAGAAAATGGTAGGATATTCTTTACAGGAACACATATACAATAGAAGGAGGAATTACAGACTGAAACTTAAATGTCAGGGATGAATATTTGGTTTCCTGCTTCATTTATCAACTGACTGTGCTCAAGGTATTTATGTGGTCGAACAACTCTAGTTACAAGAAACTCTTTAACTGCCCAAAGTGTCGACCTTGACAATGGGCACCTGCATTCTCTTTTATTCTCTCACTCATGCCCCAAATTGCTTCTTGAAACCGCTTCCTGCTTCTAGATTCTAGAATGCTTTCTTCTTTGGTCAAAATTAATTACTTTTACCTGCTGGAATTTGTTATGCCGAGATTATGGAATAGCTAGGAATTTGCAAGCCAATATATCGATCATGCCCTGTCCCCGAAGATACCCTATAATAATTTCGCTTGTTGTAAAAAAATCAAAATTATAATTGCAGAGATCGCGCGACTTAGTAGACATTGGATCTATCTCAACAAGTGATCTTGATTGTTGATCCTGTGTGGTTATGGATGACCCCCTCATACACAGGCTTGTTAAAAAATTACTTTTGTTGTTTTGAATCCCACATTAACTCTGCATAAAATGCAAATCTCTACCATCATCGGATTGATCGCGGCAAGCAATCTCACTCGTTGATCGAGGTCACACCTACTAGAGTAAATCGAGGCTTGCAAAGGAGAAAAATCAGTAGCCATCGGATCAACTTGATCAAATATGGAGCGGTGATTGGAGTCGCAATAAGATGAGATATGGGTCGTTGATCAGGGTGTTGTAGATGGACTGGGATTCATCGATCTAGCTTGGCCATGGGGAAATCTTTGGCTAAGGAAAATATATCCTGTTGATGTCATCCTGGATGCATTGCAACCCTTTATACACTTGCACTGATGCTACTATGGCGGGGAGAAATGACACATGTCACCCAAATTTGATATGATTTGGGGCACCTTTGGTGGGTTCCACTATCCACATGACAACTTTTGATTGGCTTCGACAATGCTCTGGTGGTAAGCTGACGTGACACCTGGATGGAAGGGTTTGATACCCGAGAGTAGAAATGGACCATTGATCGGCCCCAATTCAGAAAGGTTCGAGAGTATATTTGGGTCGTCAAGTGGAGGTGTCCATCAGAGTGGTGGGGTTTGGCATGTAAACATGACTGCGACGAGGAGACGCCAAAGGGCCCATAAGAAAAATATGGGTTGTCCATGAGAGATCTGAGGACAACTGAGTCATTGATCTGGGGCTGCAAGGGAAAAAAATGGCTAAGGAATGAACAATATTCCAATGATGTCATCGTGACATGTAATCTATTCTCACTAGTCCATGCTGGCATTGATGTGACAGATGGGTGGGACACGTGTCACCTAGTTTCAAGACATTTACCTGTGCATCTGGTCGGTTCCACATGTCCATGTGGCAACTCGGAATTGTCTCTAACAGTGCTTCACTAGTGGGCTGACGTGACACTTGGCCGAGAGGCTTTGATACGTGGAAGCGGATCTGGGCCGTTGATCGGTCCCATTTAAAAACATTCTGAGAGAAGATCAGGATTGTTCATCGTAGGTGCCCCATTAGAGTGGTCAGGGTATGGTCTTCTAACATGACATAGACGAGAGAACTCTGAGGGAAAATCTAGACCATCAATCTAGAGTTGCCAAGAAAAGTTTGACGACCAAGAACCCAAAATTGATTAAGGCAAAAATCATCATGTTAACATCACCATGACATGAGGCGGCTTGTCATTGGTCCACTTTAACCCTGATGTGGCAGACATGTAAGACATGTGTCACTCGGTTTTGAGACATTGACCTGTGTATGTAGTAGGTTCACGTGTCATGTGTCACCCTCTGGTTGGCTCCGACAGTGCTTCATTTACGGCCAATTTTTCATCTCTTCTGCATTTCACCGATAATGACATCATCGTCGGCATTGTGAATACTTGCGTCAAGGATTTCTCTTTGCATTTCTCCAACGACGATCTCCATCTTGATCTTCGTTGTTGATATTTTGCCAAAACATGGGGAGTCGTTGATCTAGCTAGACCATAAACAAAAATTGGCTAAGGCATTAGATGGTCATGTGGATGACATCCTAGATACGTGGTGGACTCTCACTAGTCCAGGTTGGCACTAACGTGTTAGGGAGGACAGGACACGTGTCATACACTCTCATGTACTTTGAGAGGATTTGAGGAATCCCTGATTATCCACGTGGCAGGAAAAGGTTGGCTTTGATAGTGCTCTACTGGCATGCCGAGCTGTCATATTTTCCTTAGCCTATCCTTGGTCGTCGTCGACAACGTCATCATCGTCACTATATAAATTGAGCTAAGGGGGAAACATCCAATGGATTTTTTCGACAACGATCCCAACTTGATCTCTATCGTCGATCTGTCGTCTATGCGAGGACAACCGTTGATCTGGCTTAACCAAAAGCCAAGATCGGCTAAGGAAACTATTGCCGCGTTGACGTTAGCCTGGACACATAGCAGCCTTAAGCTGCTCTGTGTTGGCATTGATGTGGCGGACGAGCATGACACATGTCACCCAATTTCGAGGTGTTCGCCTATGTATGTGATGGATTCCACCTATCCACATGGCAGTCAATGATTGGCTCTAACAATGCTACGCTGGAGGGATGACGTGACACCTGGTCGAGAGGCTTTGATACCTGTGAGCAGATCTGGACTGTTGATTTAAAAGGTCAGGTCCAATGTCAATATTTCGAGGTCCGAAAAACTCCCAAAATGTTGAGGCTAAGGTCTTAGGCCAGAGGATTAAGTTCTTTCGGGACCCGATAAACCCCTTTTGGCCCCGATAAGCATCCGAGGGTTTCAAACTTGCCTTATGCACACAAGGGTATGAGTTTTCTTGTTATTTCTTCAATCTTCCTTGGGATAATTTGACTCCAGAGAAGCTTGCCTTCTTAATCTATTTAGTCCAATCTCGACCTTGTAACTTCAGCCAACTTTAAAAAAAACTGCAAGAACAAAAATATGACTAACAGTAACAAAATATTGTGTTAAATATCTGATCATATCCTTAGTATTATTATTGTCTTACTTAATGGAACTCAATCATACCATCAATATATATTATCATATCTTTACTTTGTTTGGAATTTGAGTGTTCATGTTTCACACGTTTATGGCAACATTGTAATATAATGGGTAAATAGTTGTATTGGTTTGTGAATCTAATAGTCATTTATGTCGGTGAACCTGATAGCCATTTATAATTTGAGACTTCCTGTCTCTTTCGATCATGTTGCCGGCTAGCATTTGCATTAAGATGAACTGTTGGCCGACACAAGGGTTGCCTTCCAGGATCCTCGTCACTAAATCCACTAATTTTGAGCCGTTCATTTTTAAATATCTTCTTTGACAAATGCAATGATTCTGAACCAGTGTTCTGTACCATTGATTCAACTTTATGTATTAAATCAGGCTCTACCGAAAGATCTGGAAGTAGAAACCAATGAGATTACGTTTCCATTTTTGAGTGACAATCAGTGATGGGATGTGAGGTTCTTGTACAAACCAAGAAGTCAAAAGGACTAAAGGACTATTGACTGTAACCCTAATGCTTGGGCGCTGGAAAAGAGATTTTCCACATCATAAACGCAGTGCAAACGCCGAACGTAGTTTTCAACAGGCGGCGAGTGGCCTTTATACAAAGTGCGCCTATCTTATTTCACCACCAACCACTTGACACCAGCTGCTCTCCAACACCACTCCACCGTTTAAGGAATCCCTAATTGAACTATTAGTCAAATTTCGGCAGGTAGCTACAAACATTCATCTCAGTTTCCTTAAACATCAGAGATTTAAAGATTTTTCCATCCGACGTGGACTTCACGGTCGAAGATATGTGTTACAGCATGGGTTTTGGCAGTCTCATCGTGTCCATTTTTTGTTTAGGATATTATAGAATAAAACATGTACGATGTATAGGAATAATAAGAATTATAAAAAATTACTTTCGTAGTTTTGATCTTTATTATATTTATTTATATATTTATTTTGTAAGCTAGTTAAATTTTTATTTATTTAAAATTATTAGTGAATGTAAATATTTATTGAGTTGATTTTCTGTTTATAAAATTAAATTTCATTTTCTTTGCTACTAGTTTTCTATTATCTTCTTTCGTACCAAATTTTAAATCCTCATATCTTTATACTCATCTTTCATATCTTCCTTTGATATTTCATTTTTAATTCATTTCATTTTAATATGGCAATATGGCTGATATATGACATCTCATTTTCTAATTCATTTCGTTCTACTATGGTGGAGTATATAATAGTATTGGATAATTTTGGGATTGGGATTGAACTCCTAAAATTTGTCATATGTTCATTTTCTTTTTTTTTTATTTGAATTGACACGTATCGTAGAATGTATTTTCTCAACTTGTAGAAAGAGTAATTGACAAAGAAAAACATAATCCACCTTATAATGATTGATATGATAAAGAATGCAAGTGTTACTTTAGACAAAAAAAAAAACTATATTGGCTAAATGAAGACAAAGTTTATACATATAAACATTATCTTCCTTAAAAAAAAAAAGCCTTAATTGGGACCTTTACACATCATATTCTAGAAATCACTACGTTCACCTCTTGGTGGGATGAGATAGTTGAAAAATAAATGATTGCATATCTATGTAAACTCTATAAATAATGTGAGAATTTTGGTCTCTTTGCCAAACTATTTGGCCTTATTCTAGCTAGCAAAATGAGTAAACAAGTAAAATAAAACAATGTGGGGGCTCCTTCTCCTTTGGAAGCTAGTTTTAGGCCTTAACATTCCACCATCCACCACTTGGTAACTCTTCGAGTTGTTTCTAAGAAATAACATGAGGGAAAAGCAATAGCATTTATATTTTATCGATTTTGCTAAATCTTTTAAGACAATTTATCTAATAAAATTTGGAAAAGTATGGAGAAAGTAGGAATTTCATTTGATAGGAGAGAAGCTACTTTCCACTTATATGAAACTTGGTTATTCCAATATTGGGTGTACACTTAAATGGAAAACATGAGGTAAACAAGTAAAATTCAAGAGTAATATCAGGATGAAACTAGAATGTTTCCTCTCTCCAACATTATTTGACATATTTATAGATATGTTAGAAGATTGGATCGAGAAGAATGAGGGAGGGGGTAGATGATGTTTTGTTATTGGCAAGGCACAAAGATAGTCTCTAGACATCTTGATGCCCTCAACAAATTTTACACTTACTTTGAAATAAAAGTTAATGTATAGAAAGTAAAGGGAATGGTAATAGGAACATCTCAAGATAAGGTTTGAGACCTAAGAAATAAGGAATTCAATAAAATGATTTGCTAAATTAACCATTCATCATTAGAGACCACCTAATGAGAAAATGAGATTACATCAATGTGAGATCAATCTAATGATTACTTGGGCATAACAACACTACCTCTAAGAAAAAATATTTAAGCATACAAAAATCTATGCTTGCTTTTCATAAAAGGAGAAATCTAGGATGAGATGAGGTGATGAACCAGTAARACAAAARCACTCAATTCAACATGGAGATTTGAATAATTTATATATCTTGTTGATTTTGCCAACAAAAACATAGGCATTTATATTAAAAATGTTTTACAACATGACAAAAAAAGAGCATTGCAAGTGGACATGTCCTCGAGATAAAAGACATCAAAGATGCAAAAGTAATTTTTTGTAATTCTAGGCCCCATATATCTGGATAAAAATAACATAAAAAATCTATTTTATTTTTTAGATCATGGTTATTTTAATGGAATAGTTTGTTACAATAGATCTTGCACAATATTTTGAAATATTTTACTATACAATTTATTTCCTTATTTATTATTACTAGCGTAATGCTCAAACTTATGGAAATAACTAAAATAAAAATGAAAGAACAAGTAAATGAACACATCAATCATATAATTGAAGATAAAATGTGACTTCATAGGAGAGAAAACCTAGCTAGGTTATGCTCTCCTTTCTTTACTTCACTTATAAAAATGCAAATACAAATAAATGGGCACTCACTATGGAGTTTCCTTTGACACTAGGTGCCCTAAATGGTTTTTGTAGGGTTTTTGCATGCATCAACCCTCAATTAGTTTTAGGGTTTGAACCCTCAAGAATCTTATTAAATTCAACATGCTGTTAGCCCCACATGTGTGAGTAACGAGTTTTGATGTGGAATCCGCTTGATACCATAGTGGTCAACAAGGTGGGTCAATTTGTAGGAGGCATAACTTTCATATACAAACTCTAATTGAGTCGATTTTTGCACCAATGGAAATCTCTCGTTGTGTAGAAGAACGTGGAGGTATTAAGAGATATTCTATAAAAAATTAACTTAAAAAGTGACATTTGATTACTCAAAATGGCTCTCAAAGGTTGTGGACTTAAAATCTCGAAACTGTGACTACGACTAACATGGGCCATGTCCTCCAATTTTTCCACCCATAAAGTACCAAAATAGATCACAAATTATACAATGATCCATTAAGGATCATTTTTCTAACATCATAGAGTGGGGAGTTGCCACTAACATTGGTCACTTTTTCCAATTTTTGCACCCATAAAGTATCAAGATAGAAGAGGAATTATATAATCATTCATTTATGATCATTTTGGTAACATCATAAAGTGGGGAGTTCCATTTTAACTTAGAGTAGTTCCTCTATATTTATTCTAATGATAATACTAATGTTTCTACTAACATTATAGAGTAAGGGGTTTGCATTTTAACTCTTTATTCCTCTAATAAAAACAATGAACTCTCTTAACTTTTTTCCCTTTTTTTTGAAAAGCTACAAAACTAAACCTAAATTACACAACCACTCAAAACCCACTCTATTTCAAATTGGTTTTCTACCTAATCATTTAACCATTTAAGAACTTTTAAAATTTGTTTTGAAAAAATTAAACATACAAAACCTCTTTATCAATATTATGAAAACAAGTTTCCCGAATTTTCAATAAAATTCGGTTTTTGAGTTAAACATTTAATTGTTGAACATTCAATAAGTCTTAAAACTATTCTTAATATATATATATATATATATATATATATATTATTTATATTATTTAAAATAAAAAAAAATATTAATTATTTTCATTTTATACATTGTTCAATAAAATAGAATAAGTATTACAATTATTATTAAAAAAAAATTAAAATTTTTATTTATCTATTATTTATATTATTTAATATTATTTATTATTTATATTATTTAAAATAGAAAAAAAATAATTGTTTTCATTTTGTAAATTGTTCAATAAAATGGAAAAAAGTAAAAATAAATACTATTCCCTTTCCTTTGAAATTTCTAAAATTTCTAGGCAGTACAGTAAAAGCAGCGGCACTCAAAACTTACCCGGCTGTCAGCTGTCATTGATGCACTGATCAGATAGAAAATTAGCTTGCTTGAAAAATAGATAGAAAGACAAAAGTCAGGCGGC
>JASDQU010508815.1:65318-75334 GCA_032191745.1 Picea mariana | reverse complement strand
TAACTTTTTTTATAGAATTATTCAGATGGTGAAATCGCTATAGTTTTGAGAAGACATATCAAGGTACCTCTGGCAAAAATTTCAGCTCTTGATTCGCTATAATTATGGAGATACACTCTGTGGAAGATAGGGTTTGTGACCAGTCCTGAAGCTAGTCAATAAACATGTGTTCCGGGTAAAACAGTCATAACTTATTCATAGAGAATACAAATGAAATGGGACAAATTTCATTGAAAAAATTACATAATGTAGTTTCTTGTATGTGAGTTTCATAATCGGATGTTAAATATTGAGCACGGGGCATTCTGTACAAGTTTAGTCTCCTGAATAGACCAAAATTGAATAAAGTCTACCATTCTTTCTATAACTTCTTTTTGGGGAGGATTCAAGGAGTGAAACTTGGAGGTGTTTCAGAGAATACATTGAGTAATATTATCTATAGGATCAGAGTACTCCAAGAATTGAAAATTTTCAAAAATTGAAGAAGTCTCAGGAAGCATTATCAAGTTCTATGTGATGATTGGTTGATGGTGATGATTTAATGTAAAGTTTTATTATCTCTCATATATTCTTGGGTGGAAGGAAGGGGAAAGGATGGAGAGTTCAACTCTCTCTTTATATTGGAGGATAAGCCAATTCCACTGGACTCAAAGGCATTCGTTCGTCGTAACAAAGACAATCATCAGAGCTAGGTACTATCCAAGGGTCGTAAGACTCAGGGGTTTCACCAACAGTGTTTGATATCATGTTAATCAAAGCGACAAAAGGAGGAGGAATATTATGTGGTGGAATGGTAAATGTACCCATTAACGACGAATCCTTTAGAAGACCCACACCCACATTCTCATAACCGGGAGGTGTTTTCGCAATGAAAGGTATATTTCTAGTACATGAATCGGAATTAAAGAAGGCAAGTTGATCGACAGTAACAACTTTTCCTTGGTGCGGGAAACGTAGCACGCAAAAAAGAGTAGAAACAATTGCATGCGTGGAATCAATCCAACTACGACCAAGTAGAAGGTTATAATCGAGAGGTGCATCAAAGACCTCAACCTCAACAATAACCTCTTTGCCTTCTAATGTAATAGACAACGAAGGAAGAACACCATAAGGTTTAAACCATGTACCATTAAAATCTTTTAGAGTATTGTGTGACTCGATAAGGACAAGAGAGCCAATGGCTTTCCAACAAGTGACAGACATGACGCAAGTCGAGGCTCCTTCGTCAATAATGGTTCGACAAATATTCTTATTTTCCACAACAACTTGTATTTGAAACGCTAATTGAGGAGGAAGCCTTGGAATATGATCTTCCAAGTCAAAGATAATCAAGTTTGTATCGGTAGGATCAATTGCACCAATATCATTTAAGAGTGCCTTCCGTTGGGTGGGACAACTTTGAAGGACTTCGAGAGCCAACATCGCAGAAGGTGCTTGCGCAAGGTCTTCTACAACACTGTAGTTTTGGGCAACACGTGCGTGAGGATTAAATGACGACTTTCAAACAACACCCTTGGGAGGGGGAAGAAGAACTGTATCTAGGCCCGATCGTTCGAGATGAACAAGACCGTTAGGAGGTGAATTTGGTGGACTGGGTTGAACCAACGGAGGTGGTGAATCATCAACTTTCTCTTTTGAAGGAGAATAATCTTTGGCTCGAGTAGGGACTACAAATTTGTTCTTCTTGGATTCACCAGTACACATAAGTACATAAGATGTGGTAGAGGGAGAAGGTTGGTCGTGAATGACCAATTGGGCCTGCTGCTGAGAAGGAAACGGATGTGACAAAATGACAAGTGTAGGAGGTGTCCTGGTCCCTTGCAGGAACTTAGTAACCTCAACACGTCGTGGACAATATTTTCTATAACGATCCTCACCACAGATAAGGCAAGGATAATGAAGTTTTCACTTGTCTTTATCATCAGCAGGCTAAGTCTTGGGTTTATCAGATTGTTGATTATTATTTTGGTCCTCTTTATTCTTACCCTTCCCTTTCCTTTTATTTTGATTTTTACCAATAGGCATAGATTGAACCAAATTAACTTCAGAGGTTTTACCGGGAGAAGGAGTTGGAGGAGGAGTATTTTGTACATTAGGAGTAGTAGACTTGGGATTGGAATGACTAGCTTGTTTAAACTGAGTCTCAGAGTGAAAAGTGCCAATCATGCATCAACAACATTAGAAGCTACTGGAGGTGTTGGGGTTGGATTCCTAGACGGGCGAGGAGCATCAGGGATCAATTCATATAGTGTGCTCGTTTGTGAATAAACGAGATCCAAGTATTGAGCATGACTAATCACCTGTTCTCCAATGACAACACAACCCATGGCAACATCATGGACCATAGGACCAATGAGTGACTTGGTAAACCACTCGGCCAATAGTTGATCAAGAAGGGGAACTTTGATTAAGCGTCTTCTCCTCATCCACTCATGAATATGATCGGAAATGTGAGTAGAAGAGGATTGTTTAAATTAACTCAAAATTTAAGTTCCTATCTCGTATCATATTGGTAATTGGTAATGAATTAAGTAATCCATAGCTAAGGTATTGAAGTCATTGAAGTATCCTTGTGCTAATTCAATATACCATTTGGCTACCGAACCTGTAAGAGTTCATTGGAAAAGACGTAATCTTATAGAGTCGTCCATCAAGGAGTTAGATGGACACCAAAGATGGAATTTCATGACGTAATTACTTGGGTCTTATCCTGATTGGTAGTCAAACTTAGGAATGTCTGATGGAAATTTGGCAGGTATGACAGGCCAATAAGGAGAATGAAAAATAGGATCATTCAAAATCCTAGAAAAATCTGGTCAATCCAAAGTAGCAAGAAACGGCAATTGTTTGTTCACTTGATGAAACCGGTAGTTTTGAGAAGGTAGTCCCGTAAGTATACCACTAGGACCATAAGCAGTCTGTAGATAGTTAGAGAGTCCCATCAAATTCAATGGTGGATGATGTTGAGTCGAATATCCAACATGAGTTGGTTGATTAGGTAAGATTCCTTGGAAAGGAGCATTAGACTGAAAATTTTGACCCCAAGTAGGATTCATAGATCCTAGATATGTTTGCCCGGGATTAGGAGGTATAAGAGAATTAACTTGAATATTTTTCCCCCGGGAGGTTGTTGATTACCTTGGAAAGGAAAATTCCAAGGTTGAGATTGTAGTCCAGGGATATTTTGTCCATACATTAGGTTATCACCTCCAACTTGAGGTTTCCCCTCAACGTGAGGTTGTGCTTGGAGCTACTAGGGCCAGGATGATTAGATCCTCTGGGTGAAGGTGGAGGAGGAATGCTAGGCCCCCTGGAGAGAACCTGGGTAGGTGTAGGAATAAAACTACTAGCAGCATTATACCTAGGAGGAACAAAAAGACTAGACCCTCCAGATGGATTCTGTGCAGGATTGGCAATGGAAGTATGCAAAGAATTATACTCAGGAGGAAGTAACGGATTTGATCTAAGCAGAAGTGGTGTCCCAATAGGAGCTTGAGTGATTACCACAGTTCCAACAAAAATAGGCGTAGCCTGTGGGACCATGGGAGAGTTAGCGAGCTGGAGACGAAGAATTGTGTGAGAACCAACCAACAATTGGTCTAAAACTATGAAAACATTATTGTTCGTGATAGTAAAATGATCTAAAGGTATTGTATAATTAGTGGACGTCACAGGCGTATGTGATTCCATAGGTTGATTAGAAGTTCTCTAGCGTAGATGACTCATTCCTAGTTTTTCAAAAATATCTTATCCTGAAAAAGTTTTCCAAAGAGAATGAACAGGGGGAGAAGAGCTAGGATTAAAAATCCCAGTAGTATGAACCAGAGTTCTAAATGACTCACTCTGAAAGAGTGGATCGTCTACACTAGACTCTGTGTGAGGTCCAATAGGTATTCTAGTATAATCTTCAGCAACAACGTCTCTCGATGAATTAATCTAGAGCAAAAGTGGATCTTGTACAACACTCAATAACGGATTTACAGGAAGTATTGATTCCTCCAATGGAGTAGAACTTCCAATCTCAGAGGCTATGTCATTATTGACTGCTCCTTCAGGAGAACCCTCTGGTGAGTTAGGAAGCAAAGGAGTGTATTCTTTCGGATATTTCGGAGGTAACCCTTGCATCCTACGTGAACGGCGAGGGCCGATGTTGGCCACACCAAATAAAGAATGAAATAAATCTATGGCCAACTAGAGAAACAAACAACACTCACTAATAAAATCTAGACATCAAACATGCAAACAAACCTTCTTATTTCGAAGTCACTAGTTGGTGATGAAATCCAACATTGTGAAATCAAGACAAGAAGGGGTTGGGATAAAGTGGTTGGAAAAGTTACATTGACGACCTGCTTAACGGACTCACACCTTGGTGCAAGCACCCACACATAATCGTGGGTATACCCTCCAAGAAGCCAGAGTGAGTTTGGCCAACGTCGATTCCAAGTATCGTGAAGACTTACCCCTCCACAGTCACCTCGTGTAAAGACTCTAAAGAGATACGCCACTGAGGTTACCAATTAAAACAATGATGCCTGGGGAAGCAGTTGACAGTCCGATCCACACACAAAGGCAGGGTATCTAAGCCCGAAATCAACTCGAGAAGGTCCCCACAATATTTTCTTCTCAAGTGACCCCCAATAATACGCCCAATCTCTACACTAAGACCAACAAAGTAGGGTGAGTAGCTATGTCAGCCCTAATGTGACCTCGTGATTGACCCTTGTGTTAGAAGGGCTTCCCAAGACAAAATGTAGCAAGTGGATTTGAACTCTCCCTATCACAAGATACTATTGTGTGTTTTGATGCTTTGGAGAGTGTACCTTACAACCTATTCCAAAGTGCTATCCTAGATAATGTTGGTGTATGAAAGTTCTAGAAAATAAAAGTTGCTGATAGATTTAAAATTACGCAGTATTTTAAAGGTTGTTGCTTACTCAAAAGGGAAAAATAAATGAAACTGATGATGTACTTGACCTTGACCCAATAAAATGCAAGAAAGGATTATATGCAATCATTTTAATTCAATGAACTTTAATTACAATAGGGAGAAGGTTTCTCTTTTCAGAATACAAAAGCTACGAAACACAATTTCTCTATTTTTGAATGAAATAGATTCCAAACAACCAAAAACTACCAAATTTTCCATTTTTTCTCTTTTTTACAAATATTTGAATGCAACAATTTTCTTTCAAAGACTACTAAAAAGAAGAATAAACTTTAGTTCTTTCTGTTTCAAACCAGATCAGAGATGTAATGAAGAAAAGAAAGAATGGTCCAAGAAAACTAGTGCATTCTCAACACTATTCCCAAATCAAACTCACAATGTAAGCAAAAATGAAATGATAAGAAAACCTTTTGTCAAATGCAAACAAAATTTCTCTCTTAATCAATTAACAATCCAGAAAGTAAAAACAATCCAAAACTCAAAACAAATCAAGGACCCCTTATCAAACAAGCACTCGGGACCAAAATCTTGAGATTATACCCTTGCGACAAGAAATCAAAAGAAAAACTTGCAGAGCTTATAAAGAAGACTTTAAATTTTTGAAAATCAATCAAATGCAGGCTTACAAGTTGTAAATCAATCATTCACTAGTGCCAAAATTTCATCCCAGACAATAAAGACAAATATGGGCAAAGAAAAGAAAAGTGATTGTCACCCAAAAATTCCTACAAGAATCGTCGCAGGTTGCAGAGGAGTACAGTGCGATGATCTAGAATCGTCGCAGGATGTCAATAAGGTACAATGTGATGTCGTCGCACTGGTATGCACAAGTAGAGTGCAATGACAAAGGATTGTCAGAGGCTGAGAATAGGACACAGTGCGACGATCTTTGAAAATAAAGAAAATTGGGAAGAAAGACAAAATTTCTCAATGAACCTTCAGACCCAGGGAGTCAATATGGATCACCCACATACTCAAAGAATGAAATTAACCAAAAGAAGGCAGGCTAAAAGAAAATAAGAGAAAAAAAACAAAAAAAAGGTCGTATCCCCAGCGGAGTCGCCAATTTTTTTATCGAACAAATCGATAAGTGCAGACACAAACTAATCTCCCTAACTTCCCCAGGAAGCTAGAACAAAACAAGACAGAATACAAACTTCACCTTAGACTTCATTGTCATATAAACTAGTTTAGAGAGGTACAAATGACATACATTTTAAATGACGCTTAATCCTTGCTATTGTTGTCCTTGTTACTCCTTCTTTGAGTTTGCGGAATGGTGAACCTGTTTAAGAAGCACAAACCAACAAAGAGAGAGAGAACAAAGAAATATATATTCCAATGAATTCTATGTATAAGATCAAGGAGTTATACAATAAAATCCAAGACACCTTTATAGGGAAGAAATGTATTGTTTCATTATATTAAATGGAAAGTGGAGAATGCAACCCATGCCTTGATGTTGCAAGGTCCCTTTCAATGTCTCTTTGCTCCAACACACACACCTTTTCTCCAATGCCTTTGATGAAGAAGATCCACAATCTGACTTACAGAGCTAAAGCAAAGCTATCTCAAGTATAATTTGTAGTAGAAATCTTCATGCATATGCAAACCCTTACAAACCTTATCCTTTTCCATAATATATCCCTCTTCATATAGAGTTAAGGAGGGATGGATGAGGATATTAGGATGATCTCACTAAATAGAGAAGCAAGTAAGATCCAAACCAATCGGAGGCCACCTCATCTTCTAGAAGATTCCCTTCTAGAACATTCGTGAATTTTGACTTTTCCTTTGCTTAAGCATCGTCGCAGCCTGTGACGACATCGCAGTCTAGCTTTGGTGCAGAGTATAACAATTAGGCATCGTCGCACCCCATGCATAGAGAAAGGTGCGACGACCTTCCTTGTCATAGTTTTTGAAAGAGGAAAATCAAACCACTTTTCTCATGGAGAAAGTCTCTTTTAATATTTTCAAGGAACATGTAAATGAGTTAAGCACATGTTGTCAGTTGATCACTGGGGTGGCCAAAATAATGTGTAACAGTCGGTGTGCCCCTTTATGTAGAAAACCCCTCAATAGTGCACCCTTCTTCACAAATGATAGTTGAAATGGATCTGAACTGGATAGAACGGTGAGGGTGGAATATTTCACCACCTTGGCCAAGATTGGACTAGGAAAGGAGGGATCTTTCACCTTCGTGATGATCTCTAGGGTTTGTCTAGTCAAAACCCTCAAAACACTCAAGTTTCCAGAGTCAAAGTTGCAAATGAAAAATGATTAAGAATGAGGAAGTGAGGCGCCCTCATCCTCTTTTATATTCTAGCTTCTAATTCCTCACTTAAATGATTAATTGTCTTTCTAAAGGCTTTTCTTCCATTATCTCATATTAGCCAATTAACTTATATTTTCTTGTTTTCCAATGTCACTTTTTCTAATTTAACTTTAGCATCTTTAATGACATATTTTGGCCACCTTAGTCCCCTTTTAGATGAGACTATAACCAAGGGGGGAAAACTAGGCTACTAAGTCCTCAAGTACCTTGGTCATATCGAAGGGGATCTTACACCCACATCAGCTTGCTTCTGAAAGATGATGGGTCTTGCTCCATGAGGTACAAGTCAGGTATTATGGTAAGTGTCACTTTAATATTTCAATCATTTGAGTATGTTGCATTTAAAGTTGTTTTTTATTATAGAACATTTGCTTGAAAGTTATGCTCTTTTCCATGTTTCACCTTGGTGGTTGACATTGCACCCTAGTAAGTGGTCACCCTTAGGGATAGGTTTTCTACTGGGAGGTCTTCTTGACAAGTCATCGTGTCATTCCCGATCATACTTACCATTTTTTATCACTTCACCCCTTATTCGTCTCCTTATGTTTTGGGACTTTTCGGGCGTACTGACCTAAGAAGGGATTGTACCTCATTTTATGGGAAGAAGGGGCTGAAGGTCCAAAGGTTTGTAGCTGGAAAAAGATAAAATCCAACCATAAACCTTCTAGATGCTCGCCAGGGATCCCAAGGACAATGAAATGTCTCTCATAAGAAATTGATGGGACCCATGAAAAATAACCATATAAAAATGCTAACGAAGGTAGAGCGTGTCTGGGCAATGTTTTTCATGCTTAGGTATAAGTCCCACACATTGTCTTCAACTTGGGGAAGCATAATGTGACCAGGGTAAAGTCAAGGTGGGTAATGTTTTTCATGCTTAGGTAGAAGCCCCACCTTGGCTTCAACCTGTAAACATCTTAAAAAACAAATGGCAATAAATGGGCTTGGAAAAAGGATGCATTGAAAACGAAGGTGCAACACACCCTCTACAAAGGCACCCATAAATGAGACAATATGAACCCTTGTATGTCATGAACCTCATGCCCAAAAGTCTTACCCCCCATCCACTTAATCTTCTCCACATGACTTAGAGAGGTTTCCACATAGGAAACACTCCTTGACTTAAGGATTGATTCACCCAATAGGTTACCTTATCAACCCTACCATACCTAAACTTGGAAAATTGCATAGGGTCTTTGAGAACTTGTTTATTTTGATAAGGTACTTTTTGATGTACATGCTTACATGAATCTTATATTAATGTGATTTTACTTTCCATCATGCTTTGATTTCAGATCCTTGGACGGCATACTTGTCTTTCTTTTCAGGACCTTGTTGGTGGACATTTTGGAGGAACAAGCCAAGCTTGGGCCTTTGTTGGGGCAGGAAAACCACCGGTTGGATACCATGGCCCAGCCCTTGGGATAATTCGGGAGAGGAACGCTGCTTTTGGAAGCAAGGGAAGAGACCTTGGAAGATCTCACCTAGCCCTTGCAAGCCCAATGATTTTCCTTTGGAGGATAAAATGTCACTTTGGAGAGCTTGACGTCACCCTAGGGATAGGGTTTTGGTAGTGATGATGTTATTTTGATGGACACTTGGCACTTTTGGAGGAGGAATACCTTTTGCATCACAGAGATGAGCCTAGTGCATGAATAAGGGGCCTTAGGAGGCCCAACAACCTCCTCCCTTTTCTCAACTACTTGCTTAAGTGACCTTGATATCACCCTAGAAGGGGTTGACGTCATGCTTTAAGGTTTCTTATGTGCATTTTTTAAGAGAATTTTAAATTTATTTTGTAAAGGCAAAAAATAAAGGGAGAATGGCTCTCTTATTTTGCGCTTTACCCTACACGTAAGTTTTAAACCTGTGAAGTAAAGCAATGCATATAGATTCTTAAGAAAAACAGAATTTAATCAATGGCTCATACACATAGTACACAGAGATTTATATCGGAAACCCTGAATCGGGGAAAACCTTTATTATATTCAATATATCGAATTTCACCATTCACCATACAATACATACAATGTTTTTAGGTATTATGTAGATACCAAAACCCTAATCCCTTAATCCGGGATTAATTCAAAAAACCACTAAAAATAGTAAAAACCATGCCTTTACCATGTAGTGTTCGAAGGCCCTTTTCTCCAATATGCCCCAGTCTTTGATGCCACGGCATGGTCTTCTTTTTAGGGACGATATTGGTCTTGTCTTTTTTATTTGTCTGCTCAAGGACAACAGAACTATTACACCCATTAGTATAAGTTCTTCCCAACAACTTGTACAGAGTTCCTGACTGAACTCCCCTCATCAACACCATTGCCCCTCGTACATTCTTGCAAGTGTTCTTTCCAAATACAGTATCCACTCCTGCATAATCCAACTTGCTTACAGATATTAGGCTCCTAGCAAGTTTTGGAATGTGCAGAACCCCAGGGAGAGTTCTAATCCTTCCATCTTTTAGCAACAACTTAACCCTTCCACGTCCCATGATTTTGGTTGTCGAGACATCTCCTAGGAATACATCACCACCATCGTATTTTTCATATTCAAATAACCACTCCCTGTGAGGAGTCATATGGTATGATGCACCTGAGTCGATCAACCATACATCACAGCCTGCATGTGTACCTGTAGATGCCAGGTAAACATCACCTCCTTCTTCAGTGGAGGTTTTTGCCTCTGTGGAAGAGGTACTATCAGATCCCTTTGGTTTATCAACCTTCTTAG